>BHFT01042295.1:0-43427 GCA_004320025.1 Laticauda laticaudata
CCTCAATGTTTGCTAAGTGTATGTGTATATACAATTAAAATGAAGGGGTTCCCCACTTCCAATAATTGAATGAACATGTAAATAAGTATGTGTATCACTTTGATGTTAAAATATTTGCAGATTCTACGATACCAGGTGGCTTTGGGTCTGATGATTTGGTAGTGAGCTGACTAAGTTCCTGCTAATTTTGCTGTCAGTTCAGTATTTCCTTCACTGCATGTGTGTGGCTGATTAAGACTTTTGCTGTGATCATTTAGGAAAACAGAATCTTGGTTAATTTTCAATGCCAAATTCATAAAACACTTATAGAACGATGTTTCTATGACTATGTAGAGGCAGTTACTTCTCCTACTGATAAGGCATGCTGCATTATAGCAAGATGATTAAAATTGTATAGTATCTGGTTTTACTCAGCTTATTTGTCAGCCACAGAAGATTNAGGCAGTTACTTCTCCTACTGATAAGGCATGCTGCATTATAGCAAGATGATTAAAATTGTATAGTATCTGGTTTTACTCAGCTTATTTGTCAGCCACAGAAGATTGACTCTTGCATAACATTTTTTAAAAAAGGATTGAGTTCTAATTATGAAAAAGAAAGTTTTTTTAAAAAAAAGATAATGGTGCAATCATAACATCTCTGTGAGTTTGTACATCTCGGTTGCTGTTTGGCACAAGGCTTGACAACTTCGTGCCAAGCTGGCAGAGAACTGCAGTATGTTCATGAAAAAGGGGCTGCAGTTTAAGAGGAAAAGCTAGAAGTGTTATCTATACACTGTCTAATTATGCAACCTTACTGTCCCAGAATGAGATTTCTCAAACCATTTCTGACATATGGGAAGAGGGGATAACAGCTGGTCATTAAGGTTTTCTCAAGACTATTTAGCAACACACTTGAATGTAATTAAAGTGCTACATTAAATACTGCACTTGCGTACAATGTATTTTTAATCTTTATGGCATGCTATAAAAGGAAATACATGCAAAGCACGGAAGTCTCTTCCTTCATCCTCTTTGCTCTTAAAAGACAGCAAGGGATTCCCTTCTGCCCTTTTTGGATTGCCTCAAGGATGATTGGACCCTTTATGGGCATTTTACCTGGCAATTTAAAACCTCAGAGCAAGCAGCAGAGGACAAATTTAGCTGCATTTTTAAAAGGACTCTGCTAATTTTTAAAATGGAAACTGGTTTGAATGATAGTTCTAAATTCTTCTTTTTCCTCCTATCAATACATTATTTAATGTTCTTAAAGGAACATTAATGAGTAAATTCAGTCTGAACTTATGACAACCACAGAGCAGTTCTTACAAAATGTTTTCACTCTTCAAAGAATGAAAGGTGAAATCACGGCTCTGTTTCATGATTCAATCATAACTAAAGTGGGTCATAGAAATTTCAAAATCCAGCCAACCCCACAAAATAATTTTTACCCTAAGCAGATCTTTCTTTCTGGTAAAAGAAATTCCCCAAGTCAACTGAATCCATGCAAACTATTGTTTCTGTGGTCATTTCAATTGTCAGGGCCTGCAACCACAGGGGCCAAGGTGAACAAGGAAAAGAAATGTGTGGTTTCATGATGGCATGGATCCTGACTGCCCCACAATTGATTTTCAACTCTGTAGTGCACTGGTATCAAATTCGATTGTGCCATTGGCCAGATTGTGACATATTGCAACATATTTTTTTTGCCTTTGTGGAACCGGGGTGGGGTGATCTGTGTGTGACATAGCTAGCTTGTGGGATGCCAGTTTAACAGGCCTGCATCTAGTGCCTAATAAAATAATGAAAGCAAGAAGTGGAGAAGAAAGAGATAAACTCCCAGCATCTTTGCAATGGCTGGGAGGATAAGAAGTTGGTTATGTTTCACTGCTCCATTAAGGTGACTGAATTGATGGTGGTCTTGGTAGAAAAGATGGTTAGATCAGCTATCTAATGCAAATAGGGTCTATGTATATTGTAAGAGATAGGAGATACTGTTCTTCACCTTAATGGGATCTAAAATTACCAACCAGATATCAAAATAATCCTCCAGTTTTGCTCCATTTTTACTATAATTGATAATTTTGTATTCTGAGGTTGATTTATTCCTGTGCAAACTATTCATATATCAAGGTTATAAGTGAATATCCTAATAAAGAGTGAGAGAGGGAATAGGAAGATATAAATTGTGATATATAGATGATATATAAAAGTACACCACATTAAACCATTACACTATCAGGATTTGTATAATATTCAGTATCCATGGATATTGAATATTATATGAATCCTGATAGTGTAATTATTTAATGTGGTGTACTTTTAGAATTCCTTTTCCAGGAAAATGGCACGCCATGTTGTGCTGTCCCAGCCAGTCTATGGGAGTTGGATAGTTAAGGCTAGGTCACACTGGCCGACGGATGCAAAACATATGCAAAAAGCAAACAGCAGATGAGCAAAATTTCGGGGTGCTCATCCGTTGTTTCGCTCTCAAAAGTGTCCCAAACTGCATAAATAAGTTAATGGAAAAAAGAACGGAAAGGAACGGACTGGGGAGGATGTGCGGGGATGTAAAGTGGATGTTTCGTAGGAAGCCTAGTGGACTGAAAGCAGATCAAGCGATGACACATCCGCCAGGGGTTCCCAGGGGAGAACCTGGCGAAGACGGACGCGTAGTGAAGGGGGGGACGCGTAGCGGATGACGTGGATGCATCACGGACGCCTATAGGAAGCAAAGCGGATGCATAAGCCGGATGTAGGCGGATGCAAAGCGTTCATTGCGCATGCGGGGAGGATGAATTGTGTAAGCTCCATGGGATATAAAAGGATGCAGCTTCACAAGCAGTCAGCATTCAAGGAAAAGACCTGCTGCAGAGCCATCTTGAAAGAAACATGGTTCAACAGTCCAGGGAAAAGAGAAAGCCTGTGCCTACTCCTGCCAGCCCCTGGCAACAGGACAGAAACACCATCCCACCCGCGCTGACTCTGAGCTGCTCGTCGCTTCTGCTGCTGGTCCTGGTGCTGCTCTGTTGGTGGTGCTTTCCCCTGCGCTGCGGCCGCTGGTGCAGTGGTGCTGCTGGTGCTTCTCCTGCTGGTGTTCTCCTGCTGCTTGCTTCGCTGTGTGCTGGTGCTTCTCCTGCTGGTGCTTCTCTTGCTGCTGCTCTGCTGGTGGCTGCTGTGCTTCTCCTGCTGCTGTGGTGGTGCTTCTCCTGCCTGCTGGTGGTGCTTGTCCTGCTGCTGCCGCTGTGGTGACGAGCCCCCAGGCCCTCAAAGCCCTGCTGCGAAAGGCCTGAAGGCCCTGCCAGAAGGAGGAAGAAGCAAGGCAAGGAGAAGGGAGAGAGGAAACGTACTCCATTTCCGAGGACATGAGAGGAGTGCAGGAATGGCTGAGGAGAACGAGTACCTGTGGAAGGAGGGCCACAGGCTCTATCGCGACACCAAAGAGAAAGCAGGCAGCTGGAGAGAGAAGGCAGAGAGCGGGCTACAACTGCTGAAAGTCTCCTGGGGTGATGGAAGCACACATGCACACATGGTATGGCAAGCCTGACCTGAAGAAATCCGGGCAGGCCCGCTGTCAAGCTCCACCGACAGAGACTGCTTTTTGACCGATCTTTTTTCTCGTCCCTACATCTTGGCCAAGTGCAGCTTCCTGGAGGGTGAGAATCCACTCACGAGGAGCAGCCCCTCTGTCAACCCTCTCCTCAGACAGCCCACAGACAGCCACTCCCTCTTCAGCCAGGAGACAGCTCCATGTCCAGGCAGGTGTCTTTGGAGGGCCCACGACAAAGACCCCCCCAAGAGCTGCACTCCCATGCCGGAGGACATGGAAGATCCCCTGTCTCAGATGGAGCAAGAAGAAGCAGCACTAGAGCCAACCCACCCCAGCTCCAACCTCCCACAAGAAAAAGCAGGCAGAGAGGCAGACCAGAAGGACATGAGCCACACTGTCCTCCTTGGAGATCAGGGACACAAATCAAAGCCAGCACAGATGTTCTTTCCCAGCTGGTCACTTCGCATCCCATCCTCGAACCGAAGCCCTTCATCACGTAAAAACGTGACCAGACCTCATGGACATGCCCAAGGCCAGTACCAAGGTGATGAAGGAGAGGAATCACAGCACTTCTGTACCACCCTCAGCAGGCCCAGCTGAACCTGCTCCTACCCACTCCAGGTCTGCTCTTCCACTCCAGGCCGAGTCAACAGCCCGTCCACGGATTTCACAGCCCCCAACCTAACCAAGGCTACCACTACCAGGCACTTCCACAGCAAGGCAGCCCTTCCCCAATCCAGGCCAGGTACATCGGGATGCCACAGAACACCACAGATGCCTCACCTCGCTCAGTCTGCTGACCAAAGACAGCCCCATTCACTCCTCCTTCTCCACCCCACAGCCAAGCCCGGCCTCAGAACATCTGTCCATCAGTCTTGGGCTGCACATCCCAGGTCCTTGAAGGAAGGGCCCTCTCAAGCCTCATGGGACTGAGTCAGCTCTCTGAGAGCTTCCTGAACACACCATCCCTGTTTGTACTCTCGGGCCAGGACCCGAATGGAGCCTCAAACCAGCAACTCCAGCCACAGCCAGCCTTCACAGTCCTGGCCCCTTTTACATCCTGAGACAACTGGGCACGCTTCAGAGTGACTGAGAAGAGTGCCAGCAGACTGAGTTGTTACCTGTTCACTTTATCTTTGTATAAAGACACTTTAACTGGGTCTTTTTGCTTTTCATAAAGTCAACAGTTTGTTATTAATAAAGTTATCTTTCTTACACACTTGGTTCATTTTTTTTAACTTAATGAAGTGTTGGGTGAAAAACTTTGAAAAAATGGTTAAGCTTTGCATGCTTGTGGGATTAGCTGTCGGGGATGGGTAAGGATAGCTGTGGGATGGGTAAGGGATATGTTGTGGGGACAGATAGGATCGCTGTGGATAATAAACCTCACAGCGCAAAGCATAGTGGGACTGTTATGGTCGCACCCTCCCAGCTGCCACACATATGGCCCTTTTTATCAATAACAATTTAATCATTGGATCAACACATTTCACATAAACAAAGCTCTTTCATTAATGCCGTTCATGTGTAGGGCCACCTCAACATACATGGCACAATCTCATCAGTGTGATAGACAGGCCTGAAGAAACATTCCATTAAGCATCGACAATCTGTTTGCCAGTTTTTTCCACTGGTCCAGATGGGGAGTTGTACCAGTGTTTCAGGAGGTTTGCGCTGCTTCTCCCTTCATATGAAGCTCTGTTGGGGCTTGGGGGCCCACACACATCCACAGTGTCCTAATCAGTCTTTGTCCTTGCCTCCATTCACCAGGCCTCCATGGTCCCCAATGCCTTGTTGGCGGATCCCACAATCCTTGGTTCTGCAAACACTGGGTTAGCGGGTGCTCAATCGAAGAATTTTGTGCAGCATGCAGCAAGCTTCCATGAAATGCTCCTGCACAGTCCTGTGAGCGATGCTGCAGTGGTGGTTGAGAAAGTGCCCTGGAACTGTTGGCCAGGATGCCAAAGGCGTTCTCTCACCACCCCGTCTCTTTGCCTGACAGCCTGTATGTTGAAGATCCTCTCTTCACGGGTGAGGTATCTTTGAAGTGTAGGCTTCATGAGGTAGGTTCCTGGAAGGGAGCAAAGGCGTCATCCCCACGATGAAGTAG
Organism: Laticauda laticaudata; assembly: GCA_004320025.1. NCBI lineage: Eukaryota > Metazoa > Chordata > Lepidosauria > Squamata > Elapidae > Laticauda > Laticauda laticaudata. The sequence goes on from BHFT01042295.1 coordinate 5,639, forward strand.
GGCACATCCTGTGTGTCATTGGGTAGGTGGGTCCCTGGATCTGCGAAAACCCATGATAGGTTGCCATTCCGCCCATCCTTGAGGTCACTGGCATTGTCATATCTGGGCATCCTGAAGCTGACTCGTTTTTGGCCTGAAGCATAAGTGTCACATGAACTTGTCCGTCAGCATGACATGCGGCAAAGAGTCTGATGCTGAAGAAGCGCCTTGTAGTTGTAATAAGAGGAGCCTGAGTTGGCTGGAGCTTTGCAGGCCACGTGCTCCATCTATGGCTCCAACGGTGTGGGGAAAGTTCCACCTCTATACCACTGCTCTGCAACGTTCCTCCCAGCCTTCTTTCAGTGGTGGGACACTGGAGGAGCCTCCTCCACGTATTCTTCGATGATGTGCCTGCACCACTTCTCGACTACAATGCTGATGGTGTTGTTGTGGCACCCCTCCAGGTCATACTGCATGTTTTTTATGTGGTTCAGAGGCCAGTGGCGCAGAGTCAGTGCCACCTTCAGTCCAGGGTCCAGGCTGGGATGGAAAGTTTGGTGCTTGCTTGATCACTGGGTCTCAGATGCTCTAACAAGTTTGTCAAACATGGCTGGTAGCAACCTCATGAAGTGCTGGAAATGCACGGTGTCTCATTCCTCAGCTTCCACCACAGCTTGTCATAGAAGTCCAAACTCATCTTCTTCTCCCCGATCCATCGTTGGAACCACAACAGCTTTTTTGACGTATCCTTTTCTTCTCCTCCGTAGAAAAAGGTGAAACAGTCTGAAACAGGGCCTTGGGTTCGGGTGTTGAATGATCGCTGAATACAAAAGGAGTGTGTGATGATCCATCGGTGGACGATTCAATCGGTGAAAATGTGGAAGAGCAAGAACCAAGGGATGACGAGGTCTGCACACCACGGCTTTGCTGGACTGATCTGAGATCCAGGTGATTCCTCCCCTTTTTATAAGCAAATGTTGTTTTCCCGCTTGGTGTCCACCAATATAACTCTCGCATCTCCAGACATCCAAATATCCAAGAATACTCCTATAAACAATGTTTTGTCCGTTTTAATGCTTATCAAATCTGAGCTGCATCCGCTTCATCCTTTCTATGTCGTGCTACTAAGCTGTGTGGACGTTTCCTCGTAACCTTTCGCTTCCTCCCTCTTCCCATTTTCCGCTGGAGCGGATGTGAGTTGCGCGGATGCCCAGAGGATGCCGAGAGGATACAGTGGATGTTTAACAGATGACAACGGACGTAGAATGTTTGTTTGCCCATATGTGTCGTGGATTAGATCGTACGTTGGCGGAAAGTTCATCCACTAAAAAGTTTGTGGGACTCAAAACTTTTTGAAGCGGGATGAAATAGCAGTAGACCGGATGTTCAACGGATAGACATATGAAAGACGCACGCATGGAGTACATCAACAGATTGCATCACATGTTTTTCCAATGGATGGCAGCGTTTTCTCCATTTTTACATCCTCTCTTTGCATCCGTTGTGCAGTGTGGAACATGGCTTAACTTAGGAATTTTGAGCTTCCTAAGGGAAATGCATCATAGTAATAGTAGTTAAAGCTATCCCGGGAGAATGTATTCATCTCATGTGGCTAATCAGTAATCCTTGATTTGGTCACTGAATGACCCTTGGTGAGTTAAGGGAGTTTTCCCTCATTCTTTTCTGAACTCTCTACCTCATTGGCATCTTCCTCTATCACTTACAAGGATTGGGTTAGGAGATAACTATGTTTCACGACAAGGCAGATATACAAGCGATGGTCATTAAAGCATAGAACATCATAAATGTGAGTTATGAAGATGCCTATGTTCCAGTTAAATGAAACTTGTTATGGAAGCTTTGTCTGAGTTAGTCTATCTGCATCTTACACAGCTATAAAATCTAGCTCTTGTGGCAAGAGACAGAACACATGTACATTAGGAAAAGTCATGATAGAGAGCAATGAAAGCTTAAGAGGTAGAAAATTTGAGTAATGATATCAAATATTCTTTTTCCCAATGAATTCACCCACGTTGACCTGCTTTTGATTTTCTGCCAAAAGAAATTCATTCTCACCAACTGTAAAACTACAGTGCATGTGCAAATCAGTAGCTTAGCAGTCACTATTTCCCCCCACTGGCCATGTAGAATGAATGCTATCTTAATGATAAAAACTCATTCCAGTAAGGGAAAGGTTACAGAGGCTCACTGACTTGGAAGCCATGGAAAGATGATTTTTCCAAAAGGGTTGCTGCATATTTTTCAGCACTGAATGAACTCATTTTACTAGCATTAGACCTTTTGGTTTTGGAATATTCTGACAAAGAATCATTGATAGTCACAGAGCCAATGTAATGTTTTGTGGTTAAAGTGCCAGCCACCACTATGGAAAGCTCAATGAATGCTTTTGGGGTCAGTCCCACCTACCGACATCTTACCTTATATGTTTTGTTGTCGGGAAAACATTTTGAGTGGGGAATACTATGGTATTCTTGAAATTCCTGAAGGGTGGTAATATCATAAGGCAAGATATCGCTCAGTAAACATTAGACAAACTTCTGCAAGCAAACTGAAGTCGGCTACGTGTAAGAATAAGCCCTGCAATAGGTCTCACTTACCCCACCATTAATACTGCCCAATATTTTTTTTCTGCTTTCAAGTATAAGAGGAAAAATGAGAATGGTGCAAAGGACTGGTTCTCCTATTGCATACAATGACGAACTTTTTACTAATATCCCTATAAAATGCAAATTTATACCAGACAAAGTTTTAACTTTCTAGATTTCCCACTCCAGCCAAGACATTCTAACAAATCAAGGGGGGAAAAAAAAAAAATTTAGAATGAGAAGATTCTCTATTTCAAGCTTCATTCAACAATCACTGAAGGTTACAACTTACAGTCCAGGTTGGCAATGCTTCCTCTGGAAAGTTAAAAGGTTATAGTTATGTGTGTAGGCATAAAGTTGGACAGCCCTTTTAAACACTTTGGAATAAGAACAAAAAGACAATGTTATAAAACTTCTAACTTGGCTATGCAAACATTGGACGAGCATTGATGCCCACACTTCTGCGCCAGGGAAAATCATTCCTTATGAAGAGATACTCAAATGAAAAAAGGAGAACTAAAATTTAGACAAGAGTTTGAAGAACAGGGAATCGAGATGGAATGGTGGGCCTACTTGCAAACCCAATTCAAACACTTAAAGATGAGAGGAATTTGGTAAAACTAGGAAAAATTTAGATTAAAATATAATTAGGACCTGACCAGAATATATATATAATGTGTGTGTGTGTGATGTATATATATATATATTAATATTAATATATATATATAATATTATATATATATATATATATATATTACTATATAATATATATATATATAATATATATATATTAAAGTTTTATTAGAATTTTAATTAGAAGAAGAAAAAGTAAAAGAAATGATGGTGGTATGGGATGAAAAACTTCGTTTATAGCATAAAATTAAGATGATTGGCAAGAAACTATGGAATAGAAATAAAAAAATGACATTTTAGCAATACTTTTAAAGAAAATCTGTCTTAATATTTTATAGATGCATATACACCATCAAGATTGGCAAAAATGGAATTCTAAAATTTTCCCCTATCTGTTGAATGTATAAAGACAATGGAACTTACCTATCACTTACAGTGGAGTTGCAAGAGGTCCCAAAATATGGCAAAATCTACATAAGTGGCATAGAAGAAATGTGTGGAATTAATAACAATAAAGGCCTGATTTCTTTCTGGTTGGGATAAAGAAACTCTGTATTTAATGATTCATGTAATTACTGCAGCAAGGTTGGCGTATGCACAGAATTGGAAAAATAAAGACATCCCAAATGAGTTGGAAATATTGAAGAAAATCACACTGTGTACAGAAATGGATAAATTAACAAAAGAACTAAAAAATATGGAAGATTCAGATCATTATAAAGCATGGGAGAAATTTTATGGTTGGCTAGAGACAAGGAAGATCAATGAGAATAAGGAATGATTATATGTATATATTCTATTTAAAGTGCATAGAGGAGAATTATGTAATATTACTGTTGGTTTTAGTGAAGTAATGACAATGATTGATATTAGGGAGACTGTACCATGTTCAACTTTTTTATTGTAAGAATTGTCCATCTTTGTGTTTGTTTAATTGTTTAATAAAGAATACTTTTTAAAAAAATAAAAAAACAATCAACACCCAGATCTTCGTGTTATGGTGTTTGTGTGTGTGAATAGACATATATGAATTGAGATTTTGGAATTTGCATTTTTTTGTTTATTATGTTTTATGTTTACAAAGTGAGTAGAAGCCTATTGTTTGTTGAGTTTGGCTCTGGGAAACTTATTTTATTGGTCCTGCTTAATCCAACACTAGAGCAGGATATTGTCCTTCTATCCAGTTTCTCAGCCAAGATAAATAGAAACATTAACTGAACCAAGACAGAAAATATATATAATGGTTGTGAATACTAGCTCATTAAGAATTTGCTCATTTAGGAAAATTGTGTGGTTTTAAGGCTCACCTCTTCCTTGAGTGTCATGTTCCTTTTTGTAACTTGGTCATAGCATAGAATTTCACAGAAGCTTTGGCAATTTGGAATGAACTAAAGGTAGAAGGATAGCGATTTATCCCTCTCATTTAAAATAGCCAAGTGCAAAATATAAATGAAATGATGATATAATGATACAACCCAGTTCACTCCTCTCAAAACCTACCAATACATCAGACTTACTGAAATATACTAGTGAAGAGTGTTAATTTTTCAAAAGAGAAAAAAGCATATCCAATAAACAACTACTGTAATATTTTTTTCCTGATGTATCAGGCTCAAGCCACAGCTGGAGAAAACTATTGTGTATGTGAAATGTTTTCCCATGGTTTGGAAACAACTAGAAAACTACATAGATTACATACTATAAATCAGATCTTCCCATTATGGATTTAAAAAACTCCTGCTATTCAATATTAAAATATAATCAAATAAATCAATGAAGCTAGGATTAAGACCACACAGATAAGTAAGATTCATCCAATTTAGCATCTCAGACTATAGGGATTCTCCAACAGAATTATCACATTAACCTATAAACTTTCATAACCTATTGTTCTTTCAAAATCTTCAGGGTGGGTACAGCAGTCATATCCTTGTTGAATTGTCACACCTGTCATACATTGCACATGGTGAATATTTATATATGATGGGACTTGAAGGGGGGAAGAGAATAGAGGTTAAGATTATGTTGAGACTAGTGGGACCTTGGTTCAAAGGGAAAATAGCAAAGTTCACTAGGTAAGAGCAGACCATGAACTTTTACTATAAACCTGGCTGTATTATTGTGAACAGGACATAAAATCTTCTGTAAACCACCCAGAGTTTCCCTATTGAGATGAGCAGCAAACAAACAAACAAACAAACAAACAAATAAAGGCTTATAAAAGGCTTATTTATAAAATAAAGGCAAATAAAAGATGATACAGGATCATCTTTTCATAGTGTACAGTTTTACCAGATAGTCTTTGCAACATGCTCAGCCTGTGCAGAATTCCATATCACAAACCCACAACTACTACAGTATGTCCCCTAGGTCCATGATGGCAAGCCTATGTCATGTGTGCCAGAAGTGGCCCGCAGAGCCATCTCGGCCGGCATGCGAGCCATTGTCCCAGATCAGGTCCATTGCATATGCATGCGTGCTTCCTGCCAGCCAGCTGATTGTTGGGTCTTGGCCGTGCATGCGTGGGGGGGGCACACACCAGTGATGTATGTGCATATGGAGAGGCTCAGGGGAAGTGCAGGGGGAACCCATGCAAGTACAGAGGCACAGAGGGAGTGCAGGGGGTCACATGGGGGTCATGTATGCATGTGCAGAGGCACAGGGGGGGTCGTGGCATGTGTGCTTGTGCACGTATGCACACGCACACACTTTTGGCACGTGACAACAAAAAGGTTAGCCATCACTGCCCTAGGTGAATAGTCAAAGCTACTGGAATATCCTGCACCCAGCAGAATTTATGCTGAAGTTCTCACGATATTCATATACAAAGCAAACTAGTGAATCCTAGAATGAGGGACCTGCAACCCAAGTTCTGATTTGTGTGGAAACTTGTGGATTGCCTGCCTTTCTGGACACCCTAGGTTCTAGGTAGTGTATGTGGCTCTTCTCTATTCCTTCCTCACACAACTGCCTTTTTAGACAAGGATTAGGAACTGACCCATTGGGCTTCAATGACTTAATGGGAATGTGAACTCAAGCCCTTCCATTCTTTAAGCAATACCTCCTAAGAACCTTTCTCTTCTCCACCATGGGAGTTCTGAGGAAAATGCCTCCTTTTGAAATTATCATTATACATGGAAACAATTCCTCCTTGGCATCAGAAGGAGTCTAAGAACTTCTGCTCTTCTGCAGGCAGTAACTGAAAAAGGATAGAAAGAGAAGAAGATAGCCCAAAGAAAACAGGAAATCACTTGCAGCAAACCCTCTCACATATAAGCACATACATCACAATTTCAGGAAACAGAAGCAGAACCTTTCAGGAAGATGATTTATTTGACCATCCTTTTAAAATAATAGAAGGACTCAGGAACAACAAAGCAAATCTCAAAGCCAAAGATTCTGTTGTATTTTCTATCTCCACGTTCAAGACAACATCTGTTTTTAAAGAATTTTGAATAAAAATGTGTCTCATTTTCCCCCATGAAAAATATGTGCTGCTCTGAAAATTTTAGAAAGACAACTTCCCCACCCCAATCCTCTGCCACCTAAAGTTACCCAAGCAGCCAATGTATTTTTGTCTGAGACCAACTGATTTCAGTTTAAAATTCTTTTAAGCCTTTTTACAGAATTGGCTATTATCTTGCATACCCCTTGGAGAGAAGGGCAGCTTTAGAGGGATGAAGAATGGATGAGATAACTTCTCCCGTCAGGGAATTTGACTATAATCTTCATTTTCTCTTATTCTAAAACAAAAATGCATTAATAAAACTGGTTTGACTTGAAGGATCATAACAATGATAATATGCTTCACATTACAAATAAACTTAAGCCAACCAAATGGCATTATTCGGTGGTAGCAACCTACTGTAGCATTCATGAACCGTGTGTCAACACTCCGTAGATGGTGGCCATATGCATTGAAAAGAAAATTAAAATTTAAAATAGTTAACATTAACTCTTAATAAATTACCAAACCTTGTATTTTAAAAAAAAATATTCAGTGAGAACATCTGATGTCTCAGGTTAGAACCAGCACAAAATAAAGGATAAAATAGTGAATGATTGGGAAATCCTATAAAAAGGCAGCCTTTTTTCCCACTATTTTTGCTGTCTATATAGACAATCTATGAAAAGGTTGCCAATTCTCAGCATAGTTGATCCAACAGCAGCCCTCTAGATGTTCTGACTCAGAAGTTCAGATATAGCACAAGAAAGCCAACTTTATTTTTCATCCCTAATTTTCCATCTGAAAATAGAGAGTTTGTATCAGTCAGAATCAGAGTTCCTTTCACACTGATCTATAGCAGTTGGAACTTCCCAGCAGGTATGATACAGTCTGAAGAGGTTAGCTGAGGTTCAGAGTCCTATGCTTTGCAACATAAGCATGGCTGATGTTTTAGTTCCATTTTTCCTTCAATAGAATTCTTGCAGAACACTTTCAGCTGGTCTCTAAATGCAAATAAGCAAGTTAGTAATGAAGGTGTGAATTATATAAATACATATCAAGCAGTGAAGTTTTACTTTTACAGACATTAAAGTATGCAACTGTTTGTTTTCCTCTTTTTGTAGTCATTTCTCTAGGTTGTATACAGCCGCTGATATTATTTTAAGTTGAATCATGAACTGCCCATTCTGTGAGAGATCAGTTTCAAATGCAAGGTGTATTTAACACTGGCAATTTTTGGATGTTGGACCATGCACCATGCTTAGAAATAGTGATGTTCTAACAGAAACAGAAAATTGCTGGTAACCCTCATGGGGAATGCCTGCCCTCAGACTGAGCCTGTTGCCAGGATCCAAATGATAAAGGCAATGCAGTAGCAATAAAGGGTATGCATGTCCACATGTTTCTCTTCCTTTAAAATATGTGAACAGAAAATCCAAGGCTAGTAGAGGTTTGGTAGATCAAAAACATCAAGAGATACTCTCCAGGAAGAAGACGGACTGTAGATCATGACTCTCTGCAGCTATGGTACATGCTCTTTCGTTGGAGAGCCCCGATTATCACGATTAGGGGCTGAAGCTGCCTTGAAGGGGCAGTGGAGTAAGGGGAAGCCACAAGCCAGGTTGAGGGGAGCCGCATCTCCCCTCCTGGGCTTGGTCTTTCCTCCCCTTGAAGACGATTGCAGCGGTGGTTTAAAATGGCCACCCTGAAGAGGAGGACTCAGCTGGATTAAGATTTGTGCAGGAGGGAAGAAAGAGGTGGATAACATCTGAACCGGGACAACTGGGAAATACAACTAAACAAAAAGTACCGCCAGGCATAAGGTAACATGGAATTTTTAAGAAAAGAAAAGTTGGAGCAGCGAAATCTTCAAGGATAGGAAAAACAAGTAAGAAAATATTTTTGACAACTAAGTGGACGCTTTGAACTGGGAAAGGAAGAAGCTGGGAAATAAAGATTTTAACTAAATTGACTAAAGATATTTTTGGGAATAAACATGGCATAAAATAAAGCTGGACTTAAGATTGTCCAAAAAATAATAATAAAAAAGTTTACCAAAATTGGAGACTGGCACTGTTGCTGGAGATATTGAGGTTCGAAAAACCCTAAATCAAAAAATAGGGGGAAAAGATGAAGACTTTGATGATGGAAGAGTGCCACCTTTGACAAAAAACTTGAAGCCTGCAAACAAAAGGGAAGCATCCTGTTTGTTCTGAATGACACTTGTGTGGATATAACATTAAAGAACATATTGAAACAAAGCAAAGAATCTTAGAAAATGAAAGCAGACCAAGAAGAAAGAAAAAAAGCAAGGAAAGACTGCTGTGGGATTGATTGATGTTTTTGGTATAGACCCTGTGCTGGAATGATTGAGAACTTTAGAAAATTGCAAAGAAGAAAGAAGGAAAGTAAAAGTGTTTTTTTTTGTGTGGAACTTTAACGATCATAAAGATATAAGAGTGTGTAATGGAACTTAAAAATATGAGCGAATTACTACAGGAAAGAAGCGAATCACTTTGCACAATTGGAAGATAGCAGAAGAAGAGCTTCCAATGAGGAAGAAGGAGTTCGATTCAAAGGAGAAGACCATTTTAAACAGACATTAACACAAAGAACACTACAAAGAAGTGGGGAAAGAAAGAAGGTTAACAAAGTTGAGATTTAAGAAGGCATTCAAAGGGGAAATACCTGTGAAGTTGGGAAAGGACAGAAAGACGCCAGCAGACAAAAAGGGAAAGGGAGATATTAAGAAAGAGAGGGATATAACTTGGAATGAGAAAAGAATATGGGGAAAGAGAAGGGGGAGGAGAAGCAGTAAGAAAATAGGTTACATGAAATAAAGAAATACGGAAAAAGAGATAAATGGTTTGAAATGAATTAAAAAGGGGATTCTGCAGGGCCGACAGGGGTCATAAAAATTGTTTTATTGTCTGCAATTAAAAATATTTAGAAAATAGAGGAATATAGATACCTGATAAATCTTATTAAAAATGAAGGGGGAAAATATGCTCGCAGAATCCAAGAAAAGATGTAATGATGTAGTTATTGAAACTTCTTAAAAATAATTGGTTCCTTGGGAATCAAGATAGGGAATAAAGGTATATTTTTAATGCATATGAGGTGTTAGCTCAAAGTAGTAAAAGGGGGGAACACCAAATACTAAATTTTTTTTTCTTTAGTGTTAAAATTTGTACTAATCTAGAATTTATAAAAAGAATGTAATAGCCAGAGAATAATGACAGACTAAATAATCCAACGTAAATTAATAAATTAATCATAGAACTATTAAAAGCAAGGGAGAGACATTTGGCAACCTATTATTCATTATTATTATTATTATTATTACTTATTATTATTATTATTATTATATATATTATTATGCAAAACACATATTGTTTGTCTTGTATTTTTAAAAATAATACTAAAAGGACTTATATTTTGAAATAAATTGAAATGAAACAAAAAGAATGTTTTGATTGAAGATTAATGAAGGAGGCTGAATTAATTGTTTCTTTCTGCACTGACAAATTTGGAATGGAAAAGGAATTCTCTGGGTTGCAAGGCTTCAGCGTGCGCTAGGCAATCCGCGATCGTTGGCACAGTTCCTATTCTTGTGCTCAACTGCCGAGGTACCCCACATCCAGTCTGGGATTTGAAGGCTATGAGTTACCACCATAGAGGTAACTGAAGACAGGGGAGATAGGGAGGTGGTTTGGGGGAATCGCAATCCCCCTTTCCTCAGTCGGTTTTTTAACTCCCTTTTCCCCAAGGCGGTGGAGGGGCGGTCAATAATGGCCCGCCACAGAGAAGCTTTCAGCCAACGACAAGATTCGTGCAGGAGGAAGTTTGAAGAAGGTGACAGTTTTTGGCTGGAACCGGGACAATAATGTTAACATCTTTATTCTGGAGGTTCAACTTTTCAAAGGATACATTGTCTTCCCAACAAGATCCTTTAAATAGTGGCGCAGCAAAAGTCAAACGGTGAAAGTTTTTTTTTCGTTTTACTCTCCCTTCCCTACACGAGATACAGAATGAAAATCAGAACCAAGACTGCTTTCTCATAGAAGTAATTAAATCCTGAAAATTTAAAGCCAAGGGGATATTAAGATTTCCTGAACATTGGAACTAAAAAGCCAAAAAATTTTCTTTTTTTTTTTTTGCTATATAGTGGGAGAAGAAGGCAAAGAATATATATTAAGATTTTGTTTGGAGAGACGGCTTGGAACTTTTAAAGATCAGAGATAACGGCATCAGCAACGACTTTTAAAAAATTACTTTTGGAACTGGTGTGAAATTAAATTTTTCACACCCCCAGGACAAAGTTAAGTACAAAAAGAATAAAATGTTGCTAACGTGAATACAGGTTTGTCTCGATCTTGAGATTGAGTTTGTGGGACTCTTGGGACTCTGGAAACTATTTTTTGAAGATCTAAAATCATTTGGGTTGTTTAAAAAAAAATCTTTGACAATGACATTATCTGTTAGAAGATTGAAAATATAATATAAAAGTTCAAAAAAGAGAGGAACAAGAAAGGCCAGGGCTCTTCTGGATCTGTTTTTTTTCACTTCTTAGAAATGGCGCGATTCCGCTACCTACAAGAATTACAGACAACAAGAAAGGCTGGAATGAAGAAGAAGAAGCCATCTTTATGGACAAATAATTTTAGTAGAGGAAGAATAGGGGAAAGGGAAAGAAAATGGAAAATTCAAGATTTAAAAAACCACCAGAAAAGGAAAAATTTGGTGAAACAACGGGATACAAATGTCAGGAAGCAACAGAAAAGGGATACCAACAGAGAAGGGAGACGCAAGAGGCGCGGAGATTGAGAGATGGGGGGGGGCAAAAAGACTAGACTGGATAAGAGAGGAAAGGAAAAAGGGAGAGAGAAGTTATACACGACTTAACACAAGATGTTACAAAACAGGGGGTTTTTTTTAGAGCACAAAGGGAAAAATGGTAATTCAAGAAGATATTCTGCAAAAAGTGCACAGGATTGTATTTGTAGTATTTATATTTTGAGAATAGAGTTAGAGCAATTGGGAACTATTATATGAAGTAACAATATGTTAACAGGAATGTTTAACAATGTCTAATAGAGTTTATATTCGCGTCATGGAACATTGTTTCTAACTATATCTATAAGCTTACTATTTTTTTCTCTTTATTTCTATTATTTTTGAAAATGTACTAGGTAGTAGAATGCACCAAACAGAATCAGTATGGAAATTATATATTATTTTTAACGTCGTTAAATCCTAGGGGAAAGATAAAAAGTCAATCATACTTTGACCAGTGATTACAGAGAAATTTTGCAATAAAGAGAAAAGAAAAAATAGATAATCTGAAAAGAACGGACAAAGATACAAAGTTGAAATGATTTAAAATTGAGAGAAATAAATAAAATAGAATTAAGAGAGTTGAAAAAGAGGGGAAGAAAACATGTAGAAAATGTAGAAATGATAACATGAGATATGAAATAGGTGTATAAGGTGAGCATGAATTTGATTTATGTCTGTATTGAAAAAGATGCTAACCTAGATAAGCCGCTTTCCCAAAAAAAGTTTTGTTTTTCATGTTTTGATTTTTGTTTGTTAAGTTAGCTTATGAGAATTAATAATAAATTTTTGGCAGAGAACTTTAGAAGAGAATAATGAAATTGTAAACAGAACCAGATGAAAGTATAAGTACAATGAAATAAAGAGATATAGAAATTTTAGGTTAAAAGGAGAAGTTTGGAAATAGAAATAAATAACGAGGTATGGCATATGTGATGAATCTGGAACATGTCTGTAATCCCAGCAATTAAGATGTTTTATTTTTGTTTGTTAAAACTGTAATAAGCAAGTTTTTAGAAAAAGAGAATGTTTATGTTTATTAGGTTGTTAATCAGGTTTATTGAGAATTCGTAAAATTTTGAAGAACGTTAAGAAGGGAATAATGGAAATTGTTAAACAAGACAGATGAATAGGTATAAAGTACAATGAATAAAGAGGATATAAGAAATGTTGGGTAAAAGAGAGTTGGAAAAAGAATAAATTAAGATGCCATATGTGATTAATCTGGAACTATGTTGGTCATTCAAATAAGATGAATTTAGCTTGTTTTGTTAAAATTTAAAAAAGCAGTTTTTATAAAAAGTACTTTTATGTTATTAGGTTTATGTTTTGTTTGTGTATTTTTCTTTAAAATAAATAATACAAATTTGCATGTTAATAAAAAATTTTGGAATGGAGACTGGTACACTAATAGACTTTAGTATGCATGATATGGAGCAATGTGTAAAGGTGATGACCCGGAAATATGTTCACTAAAAAAAGATTTTTGTTTTTAATGTGAAAAACTGAATAAAATTTGTTTAAAAAAACATCAAGAGATTCTCTTAAGATATTTAAAATTTAATAGTTGGAGCAGAGGAGGATTGGACAATGAGTAAGAACACAAACTTATAACTAATTGGTTAAAAAGAGCTGGCCACTGCATGTGGGAATCTGAGCTGTGATTCGTTGCTGTGAGTGAAAAGGAGGAGTTTCTTTGTTTCCCACCTTTTTCCTCTTTCCACTGTGTGTGCTCGATTTACCTCATGATATACCTGTTATGTTGATTTACCTGATTATGTTCCTGTTTGCCGATCTTATTTACTGTGAATACAGTGTATATTTATTTATATAAAACTGCTGGTTTGTGTCAGCATCTGTGACTTCATTTGGACACTGGCTACACAATTCTCTGATAGATACTTCAGAAATTGACCAGAGGTGGCAACTAACAAACAATGGCTTTTATCTTTGCACAGTAAAAGGAGGACAGAATAGCAGTCTGGAAACAAAAAAGGGATAGATCTAGGATTCACTTTTAATAGTATAGTTAAAGGCTGACCCAGGTTGTTGTACTGCTTTAGAATTAGAATTAATCAGAATTAGAATTATTTTCTTTTTTACAAATATATTTTATTAATACATTTTCCTTTTATATCACATAAAAAATCCGTATCAATCTGAACAGCATGTTGTCTTCACATAATTAGTTTTAAGTAGAAATACAATGTTAATCAACATAAATCATAATAATAAACATATCAGTTAATAATCGCAAAACAGTAATACTATCTTACAAAATTTTCAATACACAGGTTTTTATTATCTTTTAGATTTTATTAAATTCTAATCGCTCATTCTATTAATTAACCATAGATAAAACAAGTCCTATGTCAAGAAATATTCTGTTTCTTCCTTATCTTTTATTTTAAATGTTAATCTATCTATCTCAGCACATTCTAATATTTTTTGTAACATTTTCATCTGTAGGGATCTTCTCATTTTTCTATTGCTGTGTGAACACAATTCTTGCTGCCATTAGTACATGTAAAATTATGTTTAATCTTTGTTATACTGATCTGGTAATATACCCAACAAAAATATCTCTGGTTTCAAATCTATATGTTGCTTTATCATTTTTCTAATCAAGTTTGTATTTTAGTCCAATATTTTTTTGCCTTTGATTAGGTCCACCACATATGGTAATATGAACCTGGTATCTGATTTCACCTCCAACATTTAGCTGATATATTTTCATACATTTTGCTAATCTCGCTGGTGGTAGATGCCACCTATAAAACATTAGAATTCTTTATTGGTCAAGTGTGATTAGATACACAAATAATTTGTCTTCAGTGCATAAGCTCTCAATGTACATACAGCAGTAGTGATAGATCATTATCATAGTCATTGTAAAAATAGGCAGAATAGCCTATAAAGGATATACTTTTCCAAAGTCCACAATCATAGCATGCAATATAGTTGAGAAGTCACAGAATGGCTCTTAGCACCCAAAATCAGTAGCCAAAGATATCCCTTCTTCCCAGTGGTGGTGGTGGTCATTGTATCTGATAGCTCAATAAAACAGGAGACAAACTCCAAAGACAGCCAGATATAATTCCATAGGTCTCATAGGTCTTCTTTTAGAGATCAGACTGAATATGCTGGAAGTAGCTTGGAAGCAGGAATGGCAACTCACTAATCTAAATGTGGATGGCACCTCATTGATTCATGGGTTATTTGGCTACCAGCCTTTTGAGATAATCCAATCAGGAAACTAAAATGATGAGTACTAATATTGCCTTTGTTGTAAAGTTACAGTAACTGTTCCATCTGGAAAAGAAGCACGGTAGACCGGGTTCCAACAAATAACTCTTTATTAGTTAACAGCAACAGTAATGGAACATTGGATCAAGCCACGGCAGCCCTTTTTATAGAGGCTTGCCTGCCGGCTTGTAGCCAATGACATTGTTTTAACTTTGCCGCCTGTCGCTCGCTTCTGTACGCTCAATGAAAATGTGTTTTTTAAGACTTGAGTTTGAGCAGCTCTTGGATTGAGGTTCCTAATGAACCAATCCAACTCTGGTCCTTCCTGGCTAATCAAAATAGACTACTTGGAATCTTCCAAGTTTAATACAGAACACCCTCCCCCTTTAAGTTCAGTCATACGATGAATGCGTAGTCGCCGCAGGGTAGCGTGGGGCTTCTTCATGTCCATAGTTGACCTGCGTGCTCATCTCTCGCCTAGGTCTTCAAACAGTTTGGTCAGGATCGCCTGTCTTCTGGCTCGTCTCCCATGGAATTGCCTGGAAGGTGAAAGTCAGCATTGGCGCACTGCTTGATTGCTCTCAGGCGAGTGGATTTTGCCGCTCCCTCCTGGTTCAACTGGGCTGGTTGAGCTGGCCTGGCTGGCCCCTTCCAGGATGGCTTCCTTCGCACGGACTTCCTCCGATGGTTTTCATCTAACCGTAAGTGCTCTTTTGGTTGGTTAGATTTTTCTGGATTTATCTTTTAATGGTCTCATTTCCACACCCTTTTTATTTATTTGTGTTTCCCCTCTGGTTTTGTTTTCATCAATTTTTATATTTTGAGGATTGCACGGTTGTTTTGCTGACAGCTTGATACTTGGAAACGAAGCTGGTCTATGTGCCGCTTCCACTCTCTTCCATCGTCCATGGTTAGTCGGTAGGAGAGGGGGCCTGTTTACTTGTGTGATTTGGCTGGAAGCCAAAGAGGGTCTCCGTAAAATTCTCTTGCATAGACTAGGTCGCCGCATTTCAAAAGTGCGGTATTGAGCTGAACGAGTCAGGGGGGTTCCCACAAGTGTAATTTGGGTTCAATCTATCTATGGGATCTGAGTTTTCTCCCCATTAACTAATTGCTCGCGGGGCTTTGTTTGTTGTACGTAACTGGAAGTAATGTTTGTGTGTAGTGTAGAGTAAGCGGTTCACGCTTGTCCTGGACATCCCACATGGTCACTTTTCGTCTAGGCTCTTCTTATTTGCTAAACCGTGACTCATATCGCGCGCCCTGACCATCACGCCAGCCGGTGGCTCGGCAAGGGTTATTGCATGGCATATATCCAAAGATGCTAATTACTGTTCAAGTCGTATAGCCGTTAGTTGTGGCCCATTGTCGTCTTGGACTATAAGCACAATCAGGTAAACCATGAGTTCAAACATTTTGTTAGAGCCTGTTTATGTAACTACACGTCGGTTGTTGTGGATGAAACAATTATAACTAAATCCCACCAATTAGAATATGCATCCCACGACTATTAAAACACATATTGCCCTAGTTGGTCCTGCAAATCATATAGATTTCGAGACCAAGGGCCTCGTGGGGTCTCCAGTCCCATATAGGGAGCTTGCGTGGTGTGGTTGAGTCTGTGGCATGTTGCATCAGCGATTCATATCCTGTGTTCTATACCAGGCCACCAGACATAGCTCCTGGCCAGGCTTTTCATTTTTACTATGCAGTTGGGTGCGTCATTGTAGCATACCCAACACGCTCCTTCCTGCAGTCTGATGAGTGCGAAATTGATCCACGATATAATCACCCCTTTTTGTATTGACAGTTCAGTTTGTCTAGTCCGAAAAGGTTTAAAACCTTCAGTCTTTTGGCTTTTCCGGCCAGCCTTTATCTACCCAAGTGGCACAAATGTGGCAGGTCATGGATCTTTGTCGCCACCATCTCTCGGGGACATTCATTCGCAGAACAGAATGGGAGTTCAGTGGCGAGTATCTCTAGTTTAGGTGCGTGGATCTGGAGCTGGGAGTCGTCCTCTATGGTTCCGGTCCGTCGTGTGCTGCGGCTTCAAAGCGTATGCATGGGTGATCTGTTTTCCCGGTCGCTGTAGGCCCAAGGTATATTGAAATGAAGCCGAGGAATGTCTGACTAGGTGATTGCCGTCGGAGATGAGTACGGTGGGTGTTCGACAGCCAACCTCCCCCAGTACGGAGTTAAATGGTCGTTTACAATGGAAAAATGATGCCTAAGCATGAGAGGGTTTCGTGAAAAATGTTAACTTCTGCAACGATTTGCCAGGACCTCTCTGTTAAGCTGGCTATACGTTGCGTTCCACTTTGGAACGAGCGGTTTTCGAGTAAAAGCGCGATGGGTGCCTCTCTGGCCATCAGGTAATTGGTGGCTGCAGCGATGCGCTGCGACTCCGAAAGGTGAAGGCGTCGCAGGGTGACCGTTCAAGGGAAGTATAATACTAAACGGACTATAAGAACTGGTAGTCATGAGCGTTAACAAGTCTTTTTATGCGTTTGGAAATGCTTTCCTTGTGTCTTACTGACCCCCACCAGTCCAGACAGTTTTTTATATCCAGCAACAACCGGTCCATGACTGAATGGTTCTGCCCTATCGTTGCTTTGTGGGGGAGGAATACGTCATATAAAATTGATCCATGACCAAGAATGCCTGTAAGTCCTTTTGATGTTCTAGCCTGGGTCCGAAACCGTACGTCATGAATTGCTTTGACTTTTTTTTCGCAACTAGTCTGGGTGAAATTACCACTTGTTCGTCAATTAAAATACCCAGTAAAAATTCCGATCGGGTCAGGTAGCCAAGGCAGCACTAATAATATCCCTTTTTCACTTTATAGGGCCGCTTCTCTAAAAGTTTTTCACCACTTCTCTCTACGAAATCTTGCTCCTAATTGGTTCCGACACACTGTGTTTTTCCGCTGAAATTAGGACGTCATCAAAGTATGGAATGACCCTTTTATCCGTTTAAGCGTTACCATGAGGCTATTTGAAGACGCCTGGCGCGCAACGCTCACTCTGGAATGTGAGAGTCTGTTACATCTTGAAATGCCTCTATGAGTTATATTGTTTGTGAGCCTCGACCTGTTAATTTGGGTCTACTGGAAGTTGCGTGATATGCCTGAGGCCAAATCTGAGCTTTCGCAACAAATTTTTCCCTCCCAAGTGAGGCACTAACGAACTGACAGCGACTTGGCTACCTGGCCAAGTAGGCCATCTTGCTTGCCACGCATAGTTCAAGGGTAAGACCTCCATGTAGTCTCCGCAGATGCGCACGATACCTGTCAGGTTTTACCGGTGTTACTATTGGTGTCTCCCACCCTAGCGCAGGTCAGTTGTTCTATAGCACCCTTGTGCAATCAATTTGTTTAATTGCTATCTATTTTGGGCTTTTAATCAAAGGTGACTGCTCTGGCTTTTAACCTTCTTGGTGCTATCTGGGGATCCTAAGCTAAAGGGAAATTGGGGTCCCCAGGTACCTTGCTAAGAGTGCTGTCTGAACAACTGTCCTGCGATACATTCGTATGCAGCAGTTTCTTCCCCAATTTGCTTGCGCTTATTCGTAGTTCTACTCCTGTCACTCTCCGATGCCCAATGGTGCAAACCATTCGACCGTGCCCAGAAGGCTGCGACCGGTCTCGTAAAACTATAGTATAATAAGCATGGGACCTTTAGCATGTATTGTTTGTAAAGTGACTTTGAAGTCCCCATGACCTACCACAGCGAGATCTATTTCCCTTGGTAGTTCTTTGAGAATTAATTATTTTGTTTCTTGAGTTCTTTTTGCTTTGTTTGAAACCAACCACCTTATTCGTGTTCCAAAGACACCCATATGTAGGAGTCACTCCATCTTCACAAGGACTTCCATTCACACATGGCCACTACAATTTTGATTTTTCTCCTGCCTTTCTGTCTGTGCGCTTCCCTATAGTGGACAGTCTGATGAGTTTTTTATCTTGGTTGGCGTGGATTCCTTAGAGCTGCAGCTCCCATTTTCTATCGCTTTGTCCGAGGTGCCGTTCCTCCAATGCGTGGGATCGATTACCGTGTCCTGCTAGGACTGCTGTTCTTACGATATTCAGCCAGACTCTTTCGATGCCTGTCCCCTCCTCTGCAAGCCAACAGAATGGACAATCAATGGAACTGCACTCAGCTCGAGGTGGGTTTCTCTCCGCGCCAGGCACATTCCCTCCAATTTCTTCTCCCTTTTGCGCCTTTATAGGTTTCGCGAAGAGGCAGTAGTGGACCTCATCGTCATCTTCTTCATTGTCTGAGATGATCGTGTAGGTCTTTGTGCGTAGTGTGTCGTGGCTAGCTTTGCTTCTTCCTCTTGGTTAAGGTGTTCGTGCGTCATGTAGCTGGGCATCTCAATACAGTTCACTGTAACTTGCTTGATTTCTTGTTGGGCTTTCTGCTACGGTGGCTTCCGCGATTGCTTCTGCCGACTGTTATGTTAGTCTGTTTAAAGAGTTTATACTTTGTAGAGAAGAGTACTTATTAGACCTAACAACGAACTGAGCTCGCATGGCCTCGATCCATATTCTGGAATTGCGCCAGGGCTCCTCCCAGGATAGCGGAGAGCTGGCCCACGAAAATTCAGCCTACAATGTGTCTCTTCCTACTCTCCCTTCTGCGTCTCTCTTATGAGAACTCTGTCGTCTCTGATGAGGTTTGTGAGACACCGCGCCTTAGTTGAGCTTTAGCATTCGGCTGGATAAGTCAGGCAACCAAGTGCGTCCTCTGTTTTTCACGTCTGTGGCTTCGCCAATGCCTTTGCATTTATTGAATCACAGGCTGGCCCACATATGTTGTTAGAAAGACAGCTCTCTTTTGCTGCATGCCGAATTTCTTCCATTCGTTGCTCTCCAGAAGAAACATTCAGTAAGCGACTCGATATAAGACTCCGCAATCTTCTTATTGGGGTTGAAGGGTGTGGCCAGCGCGTTACTACCAGCCATCTCGTCTAGCGTGTCATTCTCTCACCGCGTGCCTCGGGTCTCCCTTTAGGACGATCCCATCCTCGTGCGCCAGTGTTCCGCCAGAAAAGAAGTGCGGTAGACCGGGTTCCAAACAACAATAACGTCTTTAGTTATGTTAGACACGGCAAACAGAATGAACATTGTGCCGAAGCTGCAGCACCCTTTTTAATAGAGGCTTGCTCCGGCTTGTAGCCAATGACATTGTTGACATTGTTTTAACTTTGCTGCCTTTGAGCGGCTCCTTGGATTGGTTCCTAATGAACCAATCCATTACTGGCCTTCCTGGCCAATCAGAATAGACTACTTGGAACCTTCCAAGTTATACAGAACAGTAACAGAATCTTACAAGCCTGGCAGCATTTCTTTGCTCCACTTCCTTTCATTTCCAGAGAACCAGGAAGCCACCCTTAATAAGTTTTTTCACTGGCCTTATTCCTCTTTGGGCTGAGATATCTCTCACCTGGCTTGTGCCTAGGCTTCAGCTTTTCCTCCTGTCTTCCAAGATTTTTCTCACATCCCATTACATTGGGATTCTATTGCATCCTGGTGATTATGAGAAGCATAGGTGTATTGATTTGAGAAACTTCTCAGCACTTTACTGGCTAAACACCTCCTTTGTAGGCTGCTAGAAAGAGTGCACCTTCAATGGGGAACAGTTCCTAGAACAATATAAGATCCTGGGGGATAGTCATGGCAAACTGTTCCCTATTCTGGCAGAATTTTCAAGAAAGAGCATATGCCTTATACCTTCCTGCAATGGTGCTTTAGACTCTAGAGAAGCAGGAAATAATTTGTGAATCTGAATACTGTATATGCAGGCAACACAATTATCCATTTCCCCTCCTTGATGTGGTGCACAGATTGCCTGCCTTTGTTGTAGAGAATGAGATAGGGAGGGAGGGAGAAAAACAACCACCTGTGGAGTTGTCACATGTGCATCCAGATATGTCTTGCTACAAAGTTGTTGTTTTTACAAATGTGATTGGATCAATGTTAAACTCTTCTGAATTCAAGAGAGCTTTCTCCCACATCATTGTGCAGTCAATTATAGTTTAATGTGAAATAATATTGAAATAGCATACAGAAGATCCCAGATTCATTCTGCTAACATTTCCATTTTAAAAATCTTTAATTTTGTTTAGAAATGGCATGGTTTCAGAAGTGGTATTCAGCAGGTTCTGACCAGTTCTGGAGAACGGGTAGCGGAAATTTTGAGTTGTTCAGAGAACCAGCAAATACCACCTCTGACTGGAGATTTTACAGTATCCTTTCCCTGACACATCCACCAAGCCACACCCACAGAACCAGTAGTAAAAAAAATTTGAATCCTACCACTACATGGTTTTTCCTTCTTTTTCTAATTTTTATTACATACCACAGCAAAACAGATGAAGGATTAAATTCAATATCATGTTAAATGCATCACTGGAAGCCATGTGAATATTTCTTTAAAAATTACTCAGGTAAGAACATATATTTTGGTGAAATCAGTTCATGGATAGGAAGATTTGACTCTTTCGTCCTCCTACAGTGGCCCAGGTGTTCAGAATTCCCATAGTTCGTAAAGAAAAGAAAGGAAAGGAAAAGAAGAAAGGAAATAAAAGAAAAGAAAATGCTATTAATTCCAGGTGAAAGCTTTCCATTGGTTATTCATGAAATCTTTCTTGCCAAGATTAAGCCCATGTCACACTGCACCAATGGATGCAAAGATGATGTAAAACATTAAGAAAAGCTTGCCATCTGTTGGAAAACGCTATGCATCCGTTGTGTACTCACTGCATATGTGTTTCATACGCTCTATCCTTTGAGCATCCGTCCANGTCCGTTCTTTTCCTTTCTTTTCCATTCTGTTTATGCAAATTTTCACCACTTTTTGGAGCGGATGACAACGGATGGAGCCACCCCTGAAAATTTGCTCGTCCGCTGTGTCCTTTTTGCATACGTTTTGCATCCATCGGCCAGTGTGACCTAGCCTTTAGTAGGAGCTTTGAACAAATTATTTTCCCATTAATCAATTTCTCAAGTTATCATGGCAAGATGATGCAGAATATATTTGTGTCATGCTAAAAATTCTCTGATCATTCACATGATGTATACTTGATATTATAAGTAACTTATTCTGTGGCTCCTATCATAAAGAAGCCTCTGCAGCTACTGGCTCGAATATTGGATTCAAAGGGGGAAGATTGTGGCTGAAATATGCTGTTTAGCTGCAAAGCTCACTGAGTGACCTTGGGTCAATCACTTGTCCTTAGCTTAATTTACTTACCAGGGATGTTATGAAGATTGGAGAGGAGGAAAAGATCCAGGAATAATTATTCTGATTTCTTGGACATTTCTGAAAGTGAGATGTTAATATAATAAATGAATAATTTTTTTAAAAAACCCTTTCATTTCATGGAAAGTTGGTGCTGGAAGCAGGGGGTGTTTTTGCCTATGGTAAAAATATATTTTCCATAGTCCATAGGTCTACTGATGACTGATGATATTTTTCTTAGAAGTTTTATTTTCCCACATAGGAGATACAGCACATTGGAAATTGCCATAAAATTGCAGAATGTTTCTGGAACTTGAAGCTCAGAATACAGAAAGGAAAGGAAGTGCCCTCACTCTGTAGGAAAAAACCTTATTCCCAGCAAAGCAATAAAAAAAAAGTATATGTGAAATGGGATAATATGAGTGTTTTTGCGGGTGTCTGGTCATGCACACAGGGTGTTTAAATTCTCATTCAAAGCTTTCCATCTCTAGTAGAAGAGCCTGCATCCTGAAGTTGAACTAAACAGATCTTTTAAGGCCCTTGTGGCCATTCCTGGGCTGGTAATGAATGCCTGTGTTAATAGAACACCATGCTGATGCATTTTTTCCTGCCATTGTATGTAACATATTTTCTAATTCTTCTGCTCTATTCAGCGTTTGACCCAACTATAGGGGATTATGGCATTAACTCTCAACACAGCACACATTCTTTACAGACTTTCACTAAACACTGTAAGCCTGCTGCAGAGAGGAATAAAAGTGAAAGCAGACCGTCTGGTCTTAAGCTGTGCACACAGAGGGCCGTGATCCAATTGGAAGAGAAGCAGAATTTTAAAAAGAAAGAGGTTTGACAAAATTTTAATCCTTGTCATTTTCATTTCTCTTACGCTGTGGATTTGGGTGATTTTATTTACACTGTCAGCTTGAGCCTAGGGATTGGAAATCAGGCTTTTATGGAGATTATTAAAAGTACATACAGTACACTCAAGGTTGGACTACCAGTATATGCTACTAAAATATGAATATGGAATCA
Organism: Laticauda laticaudata; assembly: GCA_004320025.1. Classification (NCBI taxonomy): domain Eukaryota; kingdom Metazoa; phylum Chordata; class Lepidosauria; order Squamata; family Elapidae; genus Laticauda; species Laticauda laticaudata. Next base: position 28,657 of record BHFT01042295.1, read on the forward strand.
CTGGGGGCTAGATGTTAAAAGAAGAAAAGAGAAAGGGAAAGACAATTTGGAGCAGAGTTATTAAAAATAAAGATCTAACTGTCCTTAAAAAATTCAGGGTGAGAGCTTGGGTCACTTTGTTACAAATATGAGTATTCTTAAATGAATAAATAATGGACACTACTTTGATCATCAATGACTCAGGAACAGGAATACATTTCTGATGAAATTTATTGGCAGGCTGAAATTGAGCAGTTCAGTATGGGGAAAGGGAAAACATCACTGCTGAATTTTGGTCAGTCAGAGAGATGCTTTAACCAACCTCCACAGCCTGGGCCTAGCACATTTTGTTCATCTGAATAGACATCTGTATCTCCCCAGAAAGACTGGGGAGATGTAAATTTATTTTTTGTATTTCTCAGGAGTTTTTGATACCATTCTTTGAATGGATTCTGTATGTCACCACAATTATAGATAATCTTTCAGACTAAGCTTTTGCTATTTTACAATGGCTGTATGTTTAAACACTTTGCTTAACTTTATGGAATTCAACCAGGTTCCACCTTCTTCTCCCTTTTTCTTATTATCACTGTGTAGCAGCTGGCTGAGATCATCCAAAGGTTTGGAAATGGATGCCATAAGCACTCTGATAACAACATGGCTTAATTTCTCCTTGTCATCTGAGTCAGCTGAAGCTGACTTAGTGCTTAACAAATACTGGATATGGGTGATGGGTTAGATGACAGCCAATAACTGAAGCTTGATCTCAACAAGATTGCTCTAAATGGGATTACAATCTGCTGGAAAAGGTCAGGTTCTTAATGTGAAAGTTGTCCTGTATCTTGTTTTGTCACAAGATGCACAAGTAGCCACAGTTATAGAGATTTCCTTCTAACAGTTTTTGCTGGCTTAGCAGCTGGTGACACAATATTTAAAGAGACAAGATACACTTCAAGGCACTTTCTTCCCCCTACCCTCATAATTTCTCTCTCCCCAGATATTTTTATCCGCTTCTTCTCCTTCCTTCCCCTATACTCATTCTTAGTCCTTTCTTCCCTGACCAGCTGACAGCCTTTCTCTCCTCCAGGGGCTGCATTTTTTAAAACAATATTTTCAGTGATCATGACAGATCATTTTTATGTTGGGAGATTTTCCTGTTGTTTTAGACATGCCAAGTCTACCTGTAGGCATAGTGCCTTCACTTGACATATTTAATGTGTTGTTGAAATTGGTGGGAAATCTGTGTCACCAATTTGTCACCAATTTTCCCCATGAAGGCTTGGGAAAAGGATGCCAGAAAGGGATTTAAGGGACATGTGTGATCCATTCCTAATCTATGTTAAGCCAACTAGGGGGGCTTTTTGACCTCAAGTAAACTGTTTTTTAATTATCTTTGCCTTTTTAGTGCAATGATATTGTAAAACATAACTTGCTAATAGCTTGGTTTGGTCAGAGTTTTATAAGTTCTGTGTTTCTTCTTCAATATTTATTGCATAAATGAAACTCAGTTTGGCAGCTTTTAATGAAGAAATGCTTAATAGTTTACTATTGGATCATCCACCCAGACATGTTAATGTGTTTCCCCCCTCATCCCCGAGAAGACAGGAAAATATGCTAAAATAAAAGCTGGTGTCCTAGAACCGTATCACAGCAATGAGGCTACTAGTATTGTTGCCCTTGCACTGTTCAATTTATAATATTTTCAGGCAGCAATTAGGTACATTGCAAGATTCTTTCCTTCCTCTATGACAGCTTCATCCTAGCCATTTCCATAGTCACTCCTAGAGTATGAAACTGCACAGGGAGGAGGGAGAGGAAGAAGAGGAAGAAGCAGAACCCACCTAAGCTAGATGGGAGACATTCATGTTCATGTCTGCAACTGCACTTAAACCCACTCATTTGTACATTTGGGTCATTCTATACAGCAGAAGTATGCCAGCTGTATAAACTTAAGTAATTAGCCCCTCAACAAGGCTACAGCAAACTAGCAAAGAAAATCATACAGGATTTTGCAGGTTCTCGTTTGCTTCTGTTAGCGGAGATGGCTGTTCTCACCCCTGCAGCATGTCCATTCACTTTCCCCCAAATGCTGGGATAGGAGGAGGTAGCTGCATGTCGGAACGTGGTGTCAGGTTTTTGTTTTTAATGTTTACAGTGTTTAATGTTTTCATTACATACATATACAACGGAGACACAAAGAGGGTATTGCTATGGTGCTTAATACGGAGGTGCTCTTTCAAGCTTCTCTTTGCTGCCCACTCTTGCTGACTCTGCTGTCTGCTTACTGATGGTCTTCCACAATGGACTTCCACAAGATCGATATTCTCCTAATCAAGTGATACACATATACTAAAAATAACCAAAAGAATTACATTGGGCATAAACCACATCTGGTTTCTCTAGCAGCCATAACACAAATGGCCAAATAAGAGAATGGTGTCCTGCAACGAGCAAGATCCTTTGACTTCTGAAAACTCCACTTTCACACAACTATGAAAGTCCACACAGGAAATCTTCTGCCATAACAGCTTGGAAAACAGTACTTTCTCACTGGAACATTCTGGATCGGCTTTAGCCAACCTTACCGGTTGGGCTATCCATAAAATGGAGGCTCTATTATAAGGCCATGTGTCATTAGCAAATGGTAAGCAGGATAACTTTGTAGGTTGTAGGGGAGAACCCTTTGAACTGTCACATTTTATTCTGTTTTTAGTTCACTTTTCTCCTGAAAAATTTTCAGGGTACTTGCAAATCACTTTGCAATTTTATTATATAACAAAAAGTGTTATTTATGATTTTCTAAAAAATTAACATTGTTAACATATGCAATCAACAAAAAAAACTAAGGAAGTGGGGGAAAAATAAACACAAAGAATAAAAAATATGAAGTAAGAAAAAAACTTATATTTTATAATTATTGTTTTATTAATAAGTATACTACTATAATAAATTTGGCTCAAAATGTTACTGTAAGAGATCATAAAATCTCTGCCACAATAACAAATATTGCCATATCCTTTGATTAGTAGAAACATAGCTTTTTCTAAAATAGATATATCTCCCCTTTCCAAAAACCCCTCCTTCTAATGAAAATGGTATAGAAATACAATAAATAAATAAATTCTAAAACGTTTAGCCCTGGAATAGAGGAGAAAGCAGTCTTCTTACTCTAGGACAAAAAGTAAAAGCATTTACTTAAAATACCAGTTTTCTACCTTTAAAATTATGCTTTGAAAATGCTGCTGAAGAGAGAATGTTTCTAGAAATGATTTAGCAAAGTGAATAAAGTCTTTGGGCATTTCTGCTTAGAAGCCCAGTGTTATATGCCTGCTCAGAATGAATTTCACTGAATATATAAATGGGGCTTGTTCAGAAAGAGGCGTATATAGGATTGAACATTAAATATTAGTTAGAACTGGTGAAGCCATAGTCAAGGTTAAAGAAGCATCATATTATATACCAAATATAAATTGTGTTTTAAACAAATAGTTTTAAACAATTGCTTTAATTCAAGGCTCACTTCATCTTTTTACTCACTCACTTATTTTTTTTTTAATTAATGTATCATTTTATTGCTTTACTGTTTCTGTTATATTGCTAACCTTATCTTTTATTTAATCCTTTAATCTGCTGGAAGAATGCCATTAATTGGCAAAATTAAAAATTTAACAAATTAAACATGTTGAGTGCTTGTTGTCCAAAATCTTGCATTAATGCTGAAATGTTATCATACATTTTGTTGAAATGGATTTCCCCACTTGCCCTCTTCTCCTACTCTTATATCTTGTCTAACCAAGGAGAGAAGCAACCTAGAATCAAGAAGAAATTTCCTAACAGTGAGGACAATTAACCAGTGAAATGGCTAGCCTTCAGGGTGGTCCATCACTGGAGGTTTTTAAGAAGAGACTGGAAAGCTACATGTCTGGAATGGTATAGGCCTCCTGCTTGAGCAGGAGGTTTTACTACAAGGTCCCTTCCTATTTTATGTTCTATGTATATTTCTATGTGTGTGTGTTTCATAATTCCATATGTGGTACCTATGTGGAAGAAAGTCACTTTTATGCTACTAGAGTGATAGTCATATCTGCAATGTTTTTCAGAGAGAAAATCAAAATGTAGATGTGCAAAAAGAGCAAGAAATGCCATGGCAAGCGAGTCTTGAATATAAAACTTCACTAGAGGCTGTTGTTGCCATGTAAATATGGTCAGACCCTTAGGTAACCTAGCAGAAATTATCTACATGCCAGTCTTCAGATAAGAGGTCTAAATTGGTATCTCCTGAAAGCTAAGGATGAAACTGTTGCCCTTAATATGGGATTCCCTGTTTTTGGACCATATCCAACACAGTGCTGAGGGCATTCAGGTCCCATAGACCTTACCAAAAGTCTTTTTCTCTGCTTTCTAGGGACTACTTGTCACAGGATTTAACCTTTTGTCCTTAATACTATCTCATTCCCATTATATTCCTTTTTTGTCCACAGATAATCCCCATGGCATTATTCTCATTATACCATTTTGCTACTCCTGTTATGATCTTTACTACTGATCTTTTCTATTTAAAGGCCCTGTCACACTGGCCAACGGATGCAAAACGGACACAATGGACGAGCAAAATGTTCCATCCGTTGTTATCCGCTCTCAAAAGTTTGTCATTCAACCAAGAGTGGGTTGATATATTCACACCCAGATCGGGGGTAGCGGTACGTGCCAGGGGCGGTAATATGGAAGCGGATGTGGAACGGAAGTCCCAGCAAGATGGACAGCGGACTGGGGAGCGGAATGGGCACATTCCGCTAGGGGCTTTCCGTGGGGGCCTCAGCAAAGCGGACCGCGGTATGGATGAAGCGGATGCAGGAGTTTCAGAACTGCACACGTTTCAACTGCGGATGCTATATCAGCGGAAGCCTTATGTCGGATTGCTTAGAGCGTTAATTGAGGCCCATGCGGGGAGGATGCCATTGCATCAGCCGGTGGATTAAAATTACCTGGAAGCAGCTCGGAAGCAAGGGTCACAGATGAATTCAGAGGAAAGACCTGCTTCCTCAGAAACACATCGAAATGCCTTGTCCTGTGCCTGCCATGACATATTGTCTGTCCCTGCAGCCCTTGCCTGCCAGAACCTCCCTGCCAGCCTTGTGCTGTTTGCCTGCCTGCCAGCTTGCCTGTCCAGCCTAGCTCCTGCTCCTGCCAGTCTTTTGGTGGCCTGCCTGGCTCTGCCAGCCTTGGTTCATGCCTGCCTGCTCAGCTCTTGGTTCCTGCCTGCCTGCCTAGCCTCCCCTGGTCCCTAGCCTTTGGGTGCTGCCTCCCTGCCAGCCTTCCTGCGCTAGCCTTGAGTGCGCGAATGCCCTTCCTCGCAAGCCTTGGTGCCTGCCTCTCAAGCTGCCTGCCCAGCCTTCTGCAAGCTCTTGGTGCTTGGCTTGCCTGCCAAAGCCTTGGTGCTCTGCTGCCTGCCTGCTCTACTTCTGGGGATCTTGGGGCTTTCTTTTGCTGTCTTTCTGCTTTTGATGAGCTGATTGGACAATGCACTCCTAGCACATGCCACTCCACAGCAGCCTGGATCTCCTTCACCCCTGAGTACTAGAGCTGACCCAACTCTTGAGAAGAGTGTCCCAGATGACTTCATTTTTTGTCTTTTATAGCTTGGTTTGTTAATGAAAGTCTATTTTTTGATTCACACACTTGCGTTCATTTTCTTTTTTTTTAATAAAGTTTAGCTGAAACTTTTAGAAATGGTTTAATAGCCTTTGCATTGCCTCATCTGTGGATGGGTCTTAAAGATAGCAGTGGGATGGGGTTGAGAATTAGCTGCCTGGAATGGGCAGGCGGACTAGAACCTTTGGTGATTCGGATTAATAGCTATGGGGTGGATAGAATAAACTCTCCACTATAGTGCAAGCATGTGGGACTAGTAATGGTCGCACAGCCTCCCATGTGCCACACTTATGTGCCTTTATTAACAATAACAATGGTTAATTACAATTGGACCTAACATTTCAACATTAAACACAACTCTCTTTAAATTTATATGCCTCCCTGTTCATCCTGTCAGGGTGCTTACTCAACAATACATGGCCCAATCTCATCAAGATAGTGTTGATGAGACTACCGGACCTTGCTAGGAAGCCATCCAATGTAATAGCATCTATTCCATCCTGTCTGCTCACTTCAGCAACCGCTCCAGCTGGGAGTTGCACCAGTGTTTCGGAGGTTGCGCTGCTTTCACACTTCTTCCCTTCACTGTGAGGCTCTGTTGGGGCCTTGCAACATTCTCAAGTGTTTATCAGGTTTCGACCTTTTGATTGCCTTCCATTCAGCTCCAGGCTCCATGTCCTTTTTGCCCTTGTTGTGGAGGTCCACAATAGCCTATTCCTGCAAGACTGGTAGCGGTGGTACATGAGATTGTGCAGGGGTATGCGCAGCTTCCATGATCGCTCCTCACGGTCTCGTGGCGATGCTTAAACATGGTGGTGAGTTTTCACTTTTTTTTCCACTTCACAGATATACTTTGGTAACCTGTTGGCCTCTATTGGTCGCGAGTGGATGTCAGGCAGTTCTCTTCCACCACCCGTTCTTGCCCTAGACAGCCTGAAAGTTTGAAGATCCTCTCTCTTCAGGGTGATGGAGTCTGGAAGTGTATGGGGGCGTCTGAGAGATTGAAGGTAGGGTCTGATGAAGTGGAGAAAGGTGCGTCATATCCACCACCACGATGAAAGTAGGGTCACATCTTGGTGTGTGCGTGGGCAGGGGCTCTAGGATCTGGGAAGTCACTCTGCCTTGATGAGGTTGCTATTCCCGTCCTCTCCTTGAGGTCTACTTGCTGTTGTAATACCTGGCATCGTGAACTATGCGCCGCTGCTCTGAAGCATCGATGTACATTAGAAACGTTGTAGTTTCAGCCATCGACCATTGGCTGAAGAGTTGATAGATTGCTGAAATCTGGCCAAGTCGTCCTTGTAACTTGAAATAAGTGGACCCTGACTTGGCTGGAGCTTTGGTCAGGCACGGTGCTTGCCATCTGATTCGTGGCTCCCACGGTGTGGGGGATAGTTTCTCACTTCCTGAGTAGCCATATGCTTTCCCCTACAAACTTTCTTCCAGCCTTCTTTTCAGTTGGAGGGGCAGCCGTGGAGGACTCCTCCTTGTATTCTTTCGATGATGGGCCTGTCTACAAACACCTTCCTCTCTGACCAGCAATGCTGATGGTGTTGTGTAGGCCACCTCTCCAGCCGTACTGCATGCCGTGCTCTGTAGGTGGTCCTGAGGCCAGGTGGGTGGCCAGAGTGAGTGGTACCTCATCCTTGAGACAGGACTTTCCAGGATGGCTCGTGAAACGTTGGTGTTTTGTCCTGGTGACCAACCTTGGGTGTCAGCCACTGCAAAGCAACTATTGTAACATATGGGCTAGAGGCTTCTTCATTGGAAGTTCTGGAATGCCCTGACCCACCTGTGTCTTCGGCTCCTGAACTCCACCCACTCAGCTTTGTTGTAGCAGTCCTATCCTCTGCTCTTCTGGCGAACCCATCTTTGCGTACTCAGCCACCTTCTTGGGCCACATGCTCCTTTATTTCTCCGTAGTAGAGTTCAGCAGAGCCCTGTAGATGGCTTGCGGCTGACTGTTGCAGAATGGATGGTGTGCTGCCAAAAGGACCTGTTGTTTATTCGATCCAAGAGGAGAGGGACATGGATCTGGGATGCTTGGAAAGAGGAAGAGGGCCACATGAAGGCTGAGCAGATGGTCTTGTCACCGGGTGCTGTCCAACTTGTCTCTGAAAATTGTAGATCCAGCATGGTGTTGCTACCTTTTTCTTTGTTGTTCACACTACTGCAATAGTTCACCTTTTGTTTTTTCTTTCCTTTTTTTATAGGCAGAAGATTATTTCACTGTTGGGTGTCTGCCTTTTGCAATCTCTTGTCTACGGGCATCCGGGTAGGGCATCCTGTAGACATCCTTTTATATGCCGAGGATATGGTCGCCCTCTGCATACAGTTTTTTTTCCATGCTAAACGCTTTGTTTCCCGGACTTGGGGCATCCTCATTCTGCATTCGTGTCTGCATACGCGTACTCTGGCATGCCGTGTCTGGGCATCCGTCCGCTTCCTCCCCCGACCTCGAGTGGATGCGAGTTGCCGGCGGATGCGGAACGGATGCCTAGCGGATAATAGGCGGGAATGTCGTAACAGTATCGCAGAACAGTATGCGTAGCCGGATGCGTAGTGGATGCCGAGAACAGTCACGAATTGGACTCACATTATTCCACGCAAAGATAGTTTTGAGGCAGCTTCCACTCACACTTTTCTGAGGAGGATGAAATAAATCCGTCAATAAATGCGGATTGCTGGACGGATAGAGAGGGAATGCAAAAACGGGAGGCAGATGAGTACATCACGTTTACCACTCAGACGGATGGCAAGCTTTTTTGTCTGTTTTACATCCTCTTTGCATCCGTTGGTGCAGTGTGACAGGGGCTTAACTTCCTAGGTAAAAGTATGCAAATGTTTGAAAAATGTTTATGTTGTGGCTATTGTGAATCTTCATGGGCTTCTGCAGGATAACTTTGTCAGGCTCGTGGTTGTCTTTTTTTAACATCCTGTAGCTGCCACCTACATAACTATTTTACTGATGAATCCTGAAATAATTGCTATTAGAACAACCAATGCTGTGACTGCTGCTGCAATTATTGCCGGTTATAGTAATGTATAATAATGTAATGAGAGTCCTGTTGCAATCTGTACGTAGAGCAATAACACAACTGTATTTTAATAATTTTGTTGTTACAAAACATGGATTTTTCCAAGTAGCCTTTCCCCACCTCCCTCAGAATAAAATAAATTAATTAATAAATCCAAACAAATAATTTTCCAATATTTTATTAAAATCAATAAAATTATACACAGTAATGTGCAAAGCTACTATATCTCGTGCATTTTGGTTTTCCCACTAAAGGTATCAGCCAACTCTATTTTTTCTCCTTTCTTCTCTTGTGGATCAACTTAGGTAAATTTGTTCTTCCTAAGAAGCTGCCAATATTTAAAAACTATTGTTTAGTATAATGGTATTTATTATACTAGTATTTAGTAGTAGTATTTAGTATTTATTTATTATTATGTGGTTTCTTCTTGGTCTTCCTCGTTAGAGTGGCCCAGAGAACAAGATGCTGAAAAATGAGCTTACTACTTGTATACAGATAAATTAACAAATGAAGGCAAATATAACTGGATTAACCTTTTTATTCTTCAAATACTTCCACCTATTTTACACATAATACTGTTTTGCTTTTGCTGTCTTTTTAAATATCAAAATGCATATTTTAAACAAGTTTAGTCTAATGTGTATATGCATATGTGTATGTGTGTATGTATGTATGTCCTGACACACACACAGACACACACATTTTTTCTGAGTGTTCAGTGCAGTGTTAAATGATTTGTGTTAAAATGACCAGGGAATGCTGACTCTATTGCTTATGTTGGCCCTCAATGAATATCATTGACTATGATATGCTTATAGGCCACCTACAGTAGGTGGGATAGTACTTAGAGACACTAGATTTCCTGGAGTGGTAATTTCAAAACAGGGGTGACAGCTATTTCATAGGTCTATAGATTTAGTCCCAAAGATGCTTTTCTAAAGGCAACTGGACTTTGTTTTTTCTTGAAGATGTTTTGCTTCTCATCCAAGAAGCTTCTTCAGTTCTGAAGTCAAAACTGAAGAATCTTTTTGGACAAGAAGCAAAACATCTTCAAAGAAAAACAAAAATACCTTTTGCCTTTGAAAAAGCACCCTTGGGACAACCATGATCTGGATGACTGAGAATTTCCATGGACATCTATAAATTTAGATTTCACCTCACAGGTGAAAGTGATGAAAGTAGGAGGAAGAAGGAGTATTAGGTATATTTGCCGCCTTGAGCTACTCATAAAAATAATAAAGGCGGGATATAAATAAATAAATAAATTGTATAGTATTCTGTATAATTTCCTCTGTCATTATAAGTATCAGTGTACGAAATCAGTGAAAAAGATCTTCCATATTTTTAAGATTTAGTGCCAATAATATTTTGATGACCCACATAAATACTTAACAATCAAACTTTTTCATCTAAACCTAAATTGACTATTCAATAATGAATAGTCTCTTTAGATTAAAGGTAATCAACTGGATGAGGGCAGACAAACTGAAGCACAATAACTGACAAGGCTGAGATGCTTTTGATATACTGCAAAACAGATCAATAGGAGTCAAGTAGAATTTGGATGGCTGGATTAAATTGTTGAGCTTGTATTGTATGAATACATGAGGTATTCACCCATAACACTGGATGCTCAGTTTTGCAAGGACTGTGTTTACATGGTTTACAATGGTGGAGGTGTTATAATATCACTGGTCATAGTGACATGTGGGTTAGTAATATTCTGTTTGACCATTTACACCAACTATAGAAACTATACCTAGTTCTTAATGCAGCAACCAGACTATTAGGTGGAATTGGTAATATACAATGCACAACTGATTACAGGTAGTCCTCAACTTACAACAGTTCATTTAGTGACTGTTCAAAGTTACAACGGCACTGAAAAAAGGGACTTATGGCTGTTTTTAATATTTATGACCATTGCATGGTCACATGATCAAAATTCAGAGGCTTGGCAACTGCTTCATACTTAAGACCATTAAAACTCAATTGTGGTTGTAAATCAATTGTACTTGTAATCATACAGGAACTGCATTGGGAATTTGACTGTTTCTGTCACTTGACACAATCATGTCTGGTGATCAAGTGGTGTGATTGTTAGGAACCCAGTTGTTAAGTGAATCTGGCTTCCCTATTGATTCTATAAGTCCGAAGATATATTGTATTTTAAGAATGTAAGCCTTCTCAGTGGTTGCTGTCAGGCTTGGAATGTTTTCTCAAGGGAAGTTAAATTAGTTCCATCTCAATTATCCTTTCACCAGCAATTAAAAACGTTTTCTTCAGACAGATTTTAGTATTAAAACTAATTTGCTACTGAAATAGATTGTAATCGGTATTTGCTATCAATTACATAATTAAATACGTATTATTAAAAAATAAGCAGGATCTACTAGTTAAAAGCTACTTCCATAGAAAATCAGCTTTGCTGCCTCATCATAATTTTAATAATAATTCTTAATAATTACTCACATGTTAGTGAAAAACTAATGAAAAGGATTTGGAAAATAATTATTTTACAATAATTCTTACTCAAGTACCCTAAAACTGAATCTTCTGATAAATCACTGAACTGAAATACTTGCCCAAACAGTTCAATCCAGGTTCAGAAAACAAAATTGTATAATTGTGCATAAATAGTATAATAATTATAATTATAGCTCAAATAACAAAATGAGCTATAATTCAAAAATCCATATATGCATCTTTTGTTCAGAAGTTTCCATAATAGTTCCTTTCTTGTAGTCCTGTGGACAGGGAAGAGCAACTAAATACTTTAGCATTAAATCTAGTATGTTATTTCCATCTTTTAGCCCATAAGGATGACTGAATTTATTAGATACTGTGCCATTTAGAAAAAAAACATCTGGGTGGAAAAAAAAATATCCAAGAAGTCTGTCGTTCTCAAATATATGATTAGATATCACCACTGAATAGTATGAAATCTGTGCAAGAATTTTTCAATGGTTAAAAAGTAGTGATGTTTGCTAAAGTATTAACATTATTAAAAGTCTCAAATGGACATATGGGCTTCTCTAATATTGACATGGAGCTTTCTGCATAGGATGAAGTCAAATATAAGGGGAAGAAAATCTATTGTCTCATGGCAAAATATGAAGTGATGTAGACAACCTGAACATTGTCTGTCTGCCTGCCTGTCTCTGTCTATCTGTCTCTGTCTCTGTCTCTGTCTCTGTCTCTGTCTCTGTCTCTCTCTGTCTCTCGCTCTCTGTTGTATGTGTATGAATACACTCATAAAATATGGATAATTCTGTTAAAATGTTAACATAAAACAAATATCACAGAAAATGGGACATAGTGAATGCTACAAATTGATGACCATCCTGAAAGTATAGCAACAGCAATAATTATTGTAACAATTTGAAAACTTCTAACATTTCCAGAGTTGTTTTATTTCTTTAATCAGGTGTCTTTTGAATAACCACATGGAAATTATCAGTTTTGCAAACTCTAATGCACATATGTGCAATTTTGCATTTTCCAATGGTTTTTATATGAACTGATAATAGAAATGTTATAATTTAATCTCTTTTAGTATTATTATTGTATAATGTAATATGTTTTTAAAATGTTCTTATCCTCTCCTGAGGGATCAGTGAAAAAATAGATATGAATTTGCATGAGTTTTAAAATATTTCCTAATTTTCTCAATTAGTTTTTTTTCCCAGTCCCAAAATGGAGAACCACGTTCATGCCACAGGCTGCCATGAAGGCAGCTTGTGTGTAGAATTTGGAAGAAGTTGCAATACTTTTGGCGTTGAAGTCATGAGCCCATATGCGCCACTGCTTGCAAAATGTTGCTTTTTTCATACCAGGAGAGGAAGAGATGATGGTACATTTATTTGATTTCTTTGGTGCTATTTGTTTTTGCCAGAATTCCTTCCCCACCCGTTTCTATCATGGAACATCTTGTCCCATTTGTTCAGAAGCAGAACACTACACAATTAATATCCAAATCAGTGGCTCTTACCAAACTGCTTCTCATATCTTCTCAGTCCATGCAGAAAGGTCCATCTCTGTATTTTAACAAATGTGACTTTCTAACATTACACTTAGTTTCTAAATATGCTGCCCACATTAGAAGGACCACCATATAAATGTGCAGGTTGAACCTTCCTTAGTTCATAGTACTTCCTACTAGTACCAAGTCAATGGATTGCATTTAGTATGAATTAAGGAAAGGTGAGGCTTGCTACTTCAAACATCTGATTAAATCAATTACCAATCTTGAAGATGTTTCTGAATGCAGATTACTACTGTGATTTTTCCTCATATAAAGTAACGGCTGTCACTTGCTGTGGTAGCAGATGATTCAGTATCATGGTAAATACTAGTTGCCTATAGGATTGTATAGTTGTGCCCCGATGAGAGATCATTCTGGAAATGAAAATATCCACTAACTTGGATTTCATGATACAGGAAAGGCAGATAAAGTTGTACTTTCCCTGTGAGTTTTCTGTTAAAATTAGCCCTCACCAAAAATTAAAATAATAATGCTGCAACAACAGACTAAATACATTTTGTAGTGAACATTCTGAAGCCTGTATCAAAACATTTTTGTACTTTCTCTACAGCAAATGATCTGGTTGTAGAAGAATGGGATAAAATAGCACAATAAAGGGGTGGGAAGGATCACCATTAAGCAACTGGGTCATGGAATAGTCACACAAAACCAGGAAAAAGTTTTTAAGAGGTTGCAGACAGATACCATACTTGCACCCCCACATATTGTGAAACAACACATAGCCTTGATGACCAATCTCTTGCACTTTCAAGATGGCTTTAAATAAAGACATTCAAAAATAAAATAAAAACAATGCACTGTAAAATAAGCATGAAACTGAGGAGGAATATTCTTTATTACAGATTATAAAACATGTAAGCACAGTGGTTATGATCAGAATGGTTCTTCTGGAGCAGAGATTGATAGCAAAGTAGATCAAGCAGTTTTGTTTGATCATCTGGAATATGATATACAGGAAAATTTATAATGGAAGAGTCATACCTTCTCACACTAAAATTAAATAGCAAGCATTTGACACGGAACCATCATACTGTCATGACTAGAAGAATGCAATGTTCTAAAAAAGAGGAAGAGAAATGGAGGTGGATCCTGGCTGCAACATGATAGAGATCTAATTTAATAGTAGCTCCTGAAGAAATATGATAGGAATTGGCTCTTCCATATGTAACAAGAGAAAAGAAGAGAATTATTACAGAAGATGCATATGTTCATTTGACACTTCTCCGGAGTGATAGATAAGTGGGAAGGAGGAAGCAGAAGAGCCATCAATACCATCTAGTGCAGCATATTTCTGGACATCTGAATGCTACAGTGTCTGTAGATTTATGCATTTGACTCAGAAAAAAAAGGGGGTGTGGAATTACTATATTGGCTATGTCTGTGGAGATTCTCAATTATCCAGGTCATAATTGTTTCAAAGGTGCTTTTTCAAAAGGAAACAGGATTGTTTGATTCTTGAGGAAAAAGAAGAAAATATTTTGCTTCTCATCCAACAAGCTTCAATGTTTCTGGCAGGATGGTAGGGTGATGGAAGGATCACTTCTGACAAGTTGAAGGGGGGAATTTGGAAGGATTATATTTCTTTGCAGTCAGCTGGTGGTTGGCACTCTTCCTGAGAGCTCTTGAGGCCCTTGGGGACTTATTTGTGCCCTCACACCCACCTGTATCAGAGTGCAAATGGGAGTTTAATCTTGGAACTGCTGAGAGAACTGCATTGCAGACAGAAGATAGATGGTGTCTCATCCCTCTCCCTCTGTTGAGAAAGAGCTGCTCAGGTTAACGGTGTATTTTAGCCCTCTTTCAAACCAATGGTCCTCTCTATCCAGAATGTGGATTTTGCTGTCTTCAAAATAATGACCTTTGTCTTTCAAATGCAAATGGACTGCTGAATCTTGTCCTGATACTTTCATTTTCCTTGATTTGTGAATTTCTTCAAGCCCATGTCACACAGCACCAACGGTTGGAAAGAGGATATACAACGGAGAGAAACACTTGCCATCCGTTGGTTAACGCGATGCATCCATTCTGTACTCACTGCGTCCGTTTTTCATACCCTC
>BHFT01042297.1:0-11251 GCA_004320025.1 Laticauda laticaudata
ACACTGTGGAAAAATGTTCTTGCTGAACCTCTGAAACATCTCAGCATGACGGTTGGCAGGCGTCAGTAATGTCTGGGGTGGCATTTCTTTAGCCGGGTCGCTCTACTCTCCATGTGCTCACCAGAGGTAATCCTGACTGCCATTAGGTACCGAGATGAGATCCTCAGCCCCCTTGTGAGACCAATGATGTGGTGGTGCCCTGATTTCCCTCCTAACGCATGGGCAATTCTAGGCACCTCCATGTGGCCGAACGTGTATTAGCCAGTTCCTGCCAAGAGAAAGCTCTTTTATGCTATGGACTGCCCCCTTATCCCCAGACCTGAAATCAGGCCAATTGAGCACATGCTGAGACGCAATCCATGTCTCGCTCATCCGTCACCACGAACCACGCCGCACCACAGACCTATCCAGAAGATTGGGGAATGCTTAGGTCCGGTGTTGGGACGGAGATCGCATGATCAGGAGACCTACGCACACCTCACTCCTGAGTGAGCTATGCCCAGGCATTGTAGGGAGGATCAATGTGTTCAGGCACGTGGACGCCACGGATCACAAGCCTACCTATGAGCTTATTCTGACCTTGTTTTATATAGGAATGTACAACTTGCAAATCACAAGTTGATCAAGCCTGTAGTGTTTTTCTGCCAACTTTAATTTTAAGCTGTTACTTCACTCCAGCATCTACCTGCATGGGTTCGCTAAATTGATTTCCATTGATAATTTTTGTGTGATTATTGTCAGCACATTCAACGCTGTAAATGAACACAAGTAGTTTAATAAGAATATTTCATTCATTTAGATCTAGGATGTCTTATTTTTGTGTTCCCTTTATTTTTTTGAGCAGTGTATTTTATTTACTTCCATATCATCTAGACACTCTTCATACTTGAGGTAATAACCATACATTCTTCAACACACTTATCTGACGTAGGGTGTAAGAATACAGTATGCCTTAAGTCAAAAGAGAGATGGAATTTTCCTGCCAATTGATAGTTTAAGATATGAAGTGAAACCTTCCAAATTAATAGGAACACTTCTAATTTCCAATTAGGTATGGGACCCCTTATACCAAGAGTGTGTTCACAATTTAAAGACTATAGCATGTTAAAAACTGATTATCTCTCGGTATAAGGACAAAACATTTACCTTGTACCTTATAGCCTTAGGGACACACTTTAGCAAGGTGTCACTGTTATTTATTTAACTAATTGTTTCACTGGGAATTATCCCCCCCCTCCCAAATCTGATATTCTCAATGAGAAGAATACTCAAGAAGGAATTCTAATAGTGATTCCATTGAGAGCGAAGAACTTAATCATTTTCATTTGACTGACTTCTATTTTGCCTGTAATTTTTATTACACAAATAAAAATTATGCATTTGAAATTACTTGTGAAAAATCTCTTTAAGTAAATTGAAGTGGAGGAGATTTTAATATCAGACAGGATCACAAGTCCTCCTTTACCTAACTTTTAGTTCCAATAATTTCACCATAGAAGAAACACTGCAAGAAACAAAAATCATGTCATTTTCTAAACCCCAGTACTAGTTAGAGTACAGTATGTGTTTAGTCTATTTGGGGTCACAGAAGAATGGTTTTCCTTTTCATGGGAACCAAGCATAAATTGCTCTGCATAACTAAAATATGCAGTTGTGAAGGACTACATTTTATCTACATTATCTATGAATATAGTACATGGAAACAAATGATGTGTCTACATGAATTTTCTCTGTGTAGCATGGCAGATGTTTGTTTTATAAAGAACTATATCAGAGATGGTATTCAGAAGGTTCTGACCAGTTCTGGAGAACTGGTAATAGAAATTTTGAGTAGTTTGGAGAACTGATGGTAACCTTCCCCCAGGAGTGGGGAGGGAATAGAGATTTTGCAGCATTCTTCCCCTGCCACATCCACCAAACCATGCCATGCCTACCAATCCATGCCCACAGAACCAGTAGTAATTTTTTTTTAAATTCCACCACTGAACTATATGGCAATGTTGAATAAACATGTGGATCATACTAAGCTGGCAGGAATAGCCAACACCCTAGATGATAGGCTCAAGATCCACATGGATCTTGACAGACTTGACCAGTGGGTCCTATCTCACAAAATTAAATTCAGTGTAGAGAAAAGTAAAGTCCTATACTTAGGCAAGAAAAACCAAAAGTACACATATAGACTGGGCAAAGCCAGGCTTAATAGCAATAACTGTGAGAGGGATCTTGGAGTCTTAGTGGACAACCAATTAAATATGAGTCAACAGTGTGTGGTGGCAGCCAATGGAATCGTAAGTTGATTAATAGAGGGATACAATCAAGATCAAGTGAGGTACTAATACCATTCTATAAAGCCTTAGTAAGACCACACCAAGAATACTGCATCCAGTTTTAATCATGACACTATAAAAAAGATGTTGAGACTCTAGAAAGAGTGCACAGAAGAGCAACTAAGATAATTAGGGTCATGGAGGCTAAAAGATACGATGAATGGTTCCAAGAACTGGGCATGGCTAGTCTAGTGAAGAGAAGGACCAGGGGAGGCATGATGCAGTGCTCCAATATTTGAGGGGCTGCCACAAAAGGGAAGGGTAGAGCTATTTTCCAAAGCACCTGAAGGCCAGACAAGGAATAATGGATGGAAACTGAACAAGAAGAGATTCAACCTGGAAATAAGGATAAATTTTCTGATTGTGAGAGCAATCAACCAATGGAATAGCTTGCCAGTGGAACAAATCTAAAATAGCTTCACTTGTTTGTTTGTTTGATTGTTTTGTTTTGCAGGGGCATCTTAATTTGTGATTTCTCAGAATGTTAGCCATAAAGCAATATGACTCTTGAGCCAATAAAGGTTCCCAGCTCTCCTTTAATATATTTAATCTGTCTGCTAGTGGTGGTTCTGAAGAATGGCCAATGAATTATTTTTTCTACCCTTTCTATTCTGCAACCTAGTGCCCTTCAGATGTATTAGGAGAACAATTCCCAGAATTCTTCAACAATTTAGTTATGACTGATAATTTGGGGTATTGTAGTCATACAAATGTGCAGTGTACTAGCACTGCACTGCAGTGTACAATGTACTGGAGAAGTTTAGTTATAATGTCTTTTAGGTCATGCAGATTAGGAATAGGATACCCACATGCAGTGCTGATTTAAATTCATAATGTGATTTTTAAAGATGCACTTCAGAAGAAGTATATGTCACCCTCAGGTTAGAATTTGCTTTGTGGAATAATTTTGCTGAGAATCATAGATTGCTCATGCAGCAAAAAATAGAGATAGGTTTACATAATATAAAACATTTCAGTTAGATAGTGTGTCTTTACTCTTTCTTAGCATTTCACATGATGCTTTAATGGAATAATATTAGGGCTATAATAAAAGGCTAGGTCCCACTGGCCGATGGACGCAAAATGTATGCATAAACATACGTTTATCTACATAGACACAGCGGACGAGCAAAATTTCGGAGGTGGCTCCATCCGTTGTCATCCGCTCCAAAAAGTGGTGAAAATTTGCATAAACAGAGGAACATAGAATGGAAAAGAACGGACGTGGGTAGTAATGTAGCGGGGATGTTAAGCGGATGTTAATAGGAAGCCTAGTGGATGACAGTGGATGGAAGCGGATGACACCTCTCGAAGGGGTTCCGGGGGAGAATTTCGAAGCGGACGCATAGCGGAGGGGCGGATGCATAGTGGATGAAGCAGATGCATCACGGATGCCTACAGGAACAAAGCAGATGCCACATGGATGTATATCAGATGCAAAGCATTCACTGCCCATGCGGGGAGTATGAATTGCATCAGCTCCACAGATAATAAAAGGATGCAGCATGCATGCAGTCAGCATACAGGGGAAAGACGTGCTGCCACATACATCTAGCAGGAACACCATGGTTTGTCAGTCAGGCAAGAAGAGGAAGCCCGTGCCTACTCGTTCCAGCCCTGGCAAGAAGGAGAGAACCAGATCCCACCCCTGGCACTGACTCTGAACCTGCTGCTGCTGCTACGAACTGCTGCTGCTGCTGTGGTGGACCAGCTCCAAGGTCCTCAAAGCCCTGCTGAAAGAAGGCCCTGCTGCTCAAGCCCATGAAGGCCTGCTGCTCAAGCCCCTGAAGCTCTGCTGCTCAAGCCCCTAATGGCCGCTGCGCTCAAGCCCTGAAGGCCCTGCTGTTCAAGCCCCTGAAGGCCCTGCTGAAGCCCCTGCCAGAGGAACGAAGAGGCAAGGGAAGGAGAAGGGAGAGAGGAAACAGTACACTGTTTCCGAGGAGCATGAGGATGAGGTGCTGGAATGGCTGAGGAGAATGAGTACCTCTGATAAAAAGGGCCACAGACTGTATCGGGACACCAAGAAGAAGCAGGCAGCTTGAGAGAACAAGGCAGAGAGCGTGGGGTACACTGCAGAAGTACTCATTGGATGATGGAAGCACATGCACACCTGGTGTGGCAAGCTACACCTCAAGATATCTGGCAGGCTGCTGTCAAGCTCATTGACCGGGAGATGTACTTCATGGCCAAGTGCAGTTTCCTGGAGGGTGAGATCCGCCACCAAGGACAGCCCCTTTGACACCCCTCTCCCTCAGACAGCCCACAGACAGCCAGTCCTCTTCCATCCACGAGCAAGCTACCCTGTCCAGGCAGGTGTCTTCAGAGGGCCCCACGGCAGAGACGCAGAACACCTTCCACACTACATGAGCCAGACCCTGAGGGACTGCCCAAGGTCCAGTACCAGGTGATGAAGCAGAAGATCACAGCACTTCTGCACAACCCTACAAGCCCAGCTGAAGCTGCTTCTACCCAGTCCAGGTCTGCTCCTCCACCCCAGGCAATGTCACAGCCTTCCATGGCTTTCAACAGCCCCTCACCTACCAAGGCATGACTACCAGGACTCCCCACAGCAAAAACAAACCTTCCCAGTCCAGGCCCAGGTTCATCGCACACCACAGATGCCACTCCTACCCAGCTGCAGACAGACAGCCCCACTACACTCCTCCTTCCTCACCCTACAGCAAAGCCCATCAATGGAAAATCTGTCATCAGTATTGGGCCTGACATCTCAAGTCCTTGATGAGGGGCCTTTTCAACCTCACGGGACTGAGTCAGCCTCAGACAGCTTCCTGAACACACCACACCTGTTGTACCCTCGGGCCAAGCACCCCAATGGTGCCTCAGACGCAGCATTCAAGCCACAGCCACCTCACAGTCCCTGCCCGCTTAACAGCTGAGACCATGGACTTGACTCAGAGTGACTGAGAATAGTGTCAGAGATTGAGTTGTTTACTTGTTAAGTTTAACTTTGCTGAAGACACTTTACTTGATTCATTTTGCTTCTTTAATAAAGTCATAAAGTTTACCTAAGAAAGTTATAATATGTTATCTTTGCTTAACACACTTAATACAGTTTACTTTGGTTCATTTTGCTTCTTTAATAAAGTCATAAAGTTTACCTAAGAAAGTTAATAAAGGTTATCTTTGCTTAAGACACTTGGTTTATTTTTTTTTACTTAATAAAGTGTTGATGAAAACTTTGAAAAAATGGTTAAGCCTTTGCATGCTTGTGGGATAGATAAGGATAGTTTGGGATAGATAAACCTCCAGTGCAAGCATAGCGGACTGTATGGTCACCATCCCAGCTACCACACATATGGACTTTTATTATCAATAACAATGTATGCATTGATCAACACATTTTAAAATAAACAAAGCTCTTTATTAATTGCACTATTCATTGTAGGACCACTTCAACATACATGGCACAATCTCATCAGTGTTATGCAACAGCTTCAAGGAAGCATCTATTAATCATCTATCATCCTGTCTTGCCAGTCCACTACTCCAGCTGGGGAGTTGCACCAGTGTCTCAGGAGTTGCGCTGCTTCTTCCCTTCACATGAAGCTCTGTTGGGGCCTTGTACATCCACAATGTTTATCAGGTTATGTCCTTGCTCCATTCACCAGGCTCCATGTCCCCATTCCCTTGTTTACGGTCGACAATCTGTTCTGCAAGACTGGTAGCGGGTGCGCATGAGATTGTGCAGGATGCAGCAAGCTTCCACAATGTCTCTCACAGTCTTCTGGTCATGCTGCATGGTGGTGAGAAGTATCTGGAACCTGTTGGCCAGGATGCCAAAGGCATTCTCCACCACCTGTCTTGCCCTGGACAGCCTGTAGTTGAAGATCCTCTCTTCACGGGTGAGGTATCTTGAAGTGTAGGGCTTCATGAGTTAGGTTCTGAGGGAGAAGGCGTCATCACCCATGATGAAGTAGGGCACATCTTGTGTGTCATTGGTAGGGGCTGGACCTGGAAAACCCATGATGAGGTTTTCCAGCCCATCCTTGAGGTCACTTGCGTTGTATACCTGGCCATCTGAAGCTGACCCGTTGCCTGAAGCATCGATGTAGATGAACTTGTAGTCAGCATCAACCATGGCAAAGAGGATGATACTGAAGAAGCCCTTGTAATTGAAATAATTGGATCCTGAGTTGGGTGGAGCTTTGCAGGCCACTGCTTCCCATCTATGGCTCCAATGGTGTGGGGAAAGTTCCACCTCTGATACCACTCTTCTGCAAGTTTTCTCCAGCTTTGTTCAGTGGGGGCACTTGAGGAACTCCTCCACGTATTCTTCGATGATGGCCTGCACCACTTCTCTGACCACTTTGCTGATGCTTTGTGTGGCACCTTCTACACAGTGTTTCTGTATGTGGTTCCAGAGGCCAGGTGCCGCAGAATCAGTGCCACCTTCAGTCCGGGGTCCAGGTTGGGACGGAAGTTGGTGCTCGGCTTGGTCAACCTGGATCTCAGACGCTCTACAAGTTCATCAAACATGGCTGGTGGCATCCTCATGAAGAGATGGAATGCACAAGGGTCTTCATTCCTCAGGGTGAAGGGGTCTTGTACACCACGGCTGCTGGACTCATACTGAGATCCAGATTATTTTCTCCCCCTTTTTATAGGAAATATCGGTAGTTCACTAGATGTCCTTCTACATACTCTAGACATACTGCAGACATGCTAAATATACGAGATACAGCCCAGATACAAACATTTTGTCCATTTTAATTCTTTATATACGAGATGAATACGCTTACATCCTTTCTATTTCCGTGCTACTAATTGCTGTGTAGATGTTCCGTGTACCTTTTGTTTCCTCCCTCTTTCCATTTTCAGCTGCAGCGGATGTGAGTTGAGGGATGGCTAGAGGATGCAGAGAGAATACAGCAGACATTTAACGGATGATAACGGACATAGAACTTTGTTGCCCGTATATGTCGTGGATGTACATCGT
Source organism: Laticauda laticaudata (assembly GCA_004320025.1). Taxonomy (NCBI): domain Eukaryota; kingdom Metazoa; phylum Chordata; class Lepidosauria; order Squamata; family Elapidae; genus Laticauda; species Laticauda laticaudata. The sequence continues at coordinate 7,288 of BHFT01042297.1, forward strand.
ACGTGGTGGAAAGTTCATCTGCTCACAAAGTTTTGTGCAGCTCAAAACTTCTTGTGCAGATGCTCGAGGATAGAGCATATGAAACATGTATGCAATGAGAACACAACGGATGCATAGCATTTTCAAATGGATGGCAAGCTTGCATAGCATTTTCAAATGGATGGCAAGCTTTTTTTAACGTTTTACATCCTCTTTGCATCCGTAAGTGCAGTGGGACCGGGGCTTTAAATGTTATCCAAATCTCACTTGTGTCATTTGCTTTGTCACATATTTGGGTAGGTCATGCTAGCACAACAAACTACAAATACTTATTTCTTAGATTTATAAGGATACCTAAGCATCTTGGGAATCAAGGTGCTGTACAGAGGGGATTAAAACACAATACAAAGTGCTAAAATAGTGGACAACCACTCAGGAAATACCCAAACTTAAAATCCTAATAATGCATGCTCAAGTTCACAAAACACTTTGATCCAGATCATACTAAAAGAGCCACTCATTTCAACCCTGAGCTACAAATATTCTCCTTTATTGATAATACTATATAATATCATATATTACTATATTTAATAATTACTGTAATTTATTACTTAAATCAAACTATAATTTAGAAGACTATGAATACTATTTCTGTATTTTGATATTTCATATATTCATTCAAAAGTTTACATTCTTATTTCCCCATACCAACAGCACCAGCTTGGGGAAGGCTTAAGTAAAGCAACTTGATCAGAGAAAACATATGCTATGAACAGATGGTGAAGGTTTCTTATAGTCCAGACGTGTAGATGCAAATAAGAGAGTTGCTTTTACAACAGGCACAAATTCACCAGTTTCTTGTAAGTTAGAAATGGTTTGAAATGTGGGAGAAAATCATTACATGAATACAAATATTTATTTATTGTATCCCACCTTTATTATTTTTACAAATAATTCAAAGCAGTGAATTTCCATGTTGCTTTTAAGTGGCACAAAATGAACCAATTGCTCCAATCCCATTTAGTCTGCTTCAGAATTTCTTCCACAATACTTTAGCACTCATTCTCCTTTGACTGAGCTAGATGCATTTGGTGACCTTCCTCAGTTGGTGATTTTTAATGTTTATTGGGAAAGGTTGGGATGAGTGTGTAATATTCATATTAGCATTAATGTATAAAAGCATTACAGAATGGATTGCTAAAAATGAAAGGAAGTACGCCAGAAAATATATACACATTTTTATTTGGGCTTTTGGTTTTGTTTAAAATGAACAGTCTGATGCAGCAACAGTACCAATCAATTTAAGTTAGAAAGAATAAAACAATGAGTAAACAAAATTAAGAAATATCCATTGCTAAAATAAAGATTGGATGGTTGAAGCTATCTGATGGGCATAGGACTGAGGAAAGCTCCTGTAACCTATGGTTGAACGTGTATAATTTAGCAAAAAAAAAAATAATGTAGAAGATAATCAATCTCTCATCATCATAAAGCTCCCTTGAGAAGAGTCCTTTAATAACTGTATAGGCAGGTTAAACACATCTTTTCAGTATTAAGGCTCATTTAGTCAATGTGATTTACTTTCTAGCATGCTTGCTTTTGATTGCTAACGTGACTCATTACCCAGTATTTGAGAGAGCCTGCCAGCAAGGACTCTCTTTTTTCTATTGATCTAGTCAATTCACTTATCACTTACATTATGCATGCTATTTTCCCTTGAACAAGTTTTGCTTCTCTCTTTACAGTGATAATGATTTTAGAAATAACTTTCACTTCAGTTGCTTCAATAACAAATGCATGTTATATGTTATTACCCATTTGTTAAGGGCAATTCTGAAACAGAACAAAGGCTGCGTTGGTCTGAGGTAGTAGCTTATATAGACTGATCTAAAAAGAAACATTCATTTATTTGGTGATCACCATAACTCAGTGACTGGTAAAACACTATTAAAATAATATATTTGTTCAAGAATATAATAATGTGGTCCAATAATGTGGTTCCTTACTGAGGCAGGATTATTCCTCAGTTTACTTGTAAGCAGGTTTGGAAAACATAGCAATATTCTAAGGATTGGAGAAGATCAATATTTATTTCAGTACCAAAAAAGCAGTACTAGAAATGATCAAATTATCAAACAACTGCACTTCTCTCACATATAAATAAGGTGATGCTCAAGGTTTAGCAACCCAGACTTCAATATCAAAACTGATAGCTGACAGATTTATAAAATGGATTCAGAAGAGGCAGAAGTACTTAAGATTGCCCAAAAGTACTTTTTCAGGAGGCAGCTGGACTTTCATGTTATTCTTTGAAGATGTTTCACTTTTCATTCAAGAAGCTTCTTCAGCTCTGACAGGATAGTGGGAATGGAAGGGTTTATATTCCTTGCAGACAGCTGGTAATCAGCATCCTTCTAGAGGGTCATTGAAGTACTTGGAGGTTTATCTGTGTCCTAAGGGTCACCTGTTTGTACTAGAACAAACACCTGTGTGTATTTAGAAAAACAAGGAAATCCAGTTGCCTCCTGAAAAAGCACCTTTGGGACAATCATGACCTGGATGACTGAATATCTCTACAGACTTTTACCCAAGATTGCATTGCTGACATCTAATGGATGGGGAAAAAAGTAAGAGAGTTTTGAAACTATCCTCTTTTTTACTTTGTTGTTCATATTGAAGTGTTCATCAAAATAAATTATGGAGAGTCCTTAAAAACATAGGAGCACAGGTCCACTTCATTTCTTTTCTGAAGAATTTCTCTGATCTTCAAAAAACAACAGAATGGATAATGTAACAATAAATGGTTCAGAACTGGGAATGAAGTGTCATATTTATTTAACTTATATGCAATGTACACCTCAAGAAAGGCTAGACTAAAATAAATTGACACCAAAATTAAAATTTCTCTGAGAAATGTTAACAACTTCACATGAGCTTTTGATAGCACCTTGATGGAAAGCAACCAGGCTTAAAAAATCTCTTCTTTAAAATAAACAAACAAAATGCAAGTGCTTGTATGTTGTTCTATTCTTTTTAAGAAAACACACAATCTAATATTTTATCAACAGGAAATGCTAACCCATGCAAACAAACAGAGATGATTTTCAAGTAGAAAGAGACTTTATTTTCTTTAGAAAGTCACAGGGATATTGACCATAGCCACGAGATGATAGTGGTGGCTGCTACTTGTGAAAAAGACTATGACTACATCAGAAAAAAATATTAATGAGCAGGGGTATCCTCTTCATAATAAAAATATGTACTGTCAGGGCCATGGTTTACCTAGATGTATATATCCATATTGTTGTGAAACCTGAATCATATGAAAAGCTAAATGAAGAAAAATGGATGCCTTTGAAATGTGATACTGGAGAAAATTGATCAGAATAATTCAGTACTAGATGAAGTGCTACCAAATCTTTAGTGAAGTGAATGCTGACATATTCTGGACACATCATGTGAAGATAAGAGTCTCTGGGGAAAGACTCTTACGCTTGGAAAACTTGTAGGCAATAAAAAGAGGCAGACAGAAGACTAGTTACATGCTATCATTGATGACACAAGCATGAATTTACAAGAACTCAAGGAAACAATTCTTGACAGGCACTTCTGGCAAAATCCATCAAGTCACAAAGAGCTGAAAGTGACTTCATGCTAAAACAACAGTAACATTCATCAGTTCAGCCCAGTACGCTGTTCTTCAAAGTTAGACAATCTTTTGGAGTTATATATCTCAAATCTGAGTATATATTGTCGAAACTCTTAAATTCCTGACTACAGAATGGTCCTCATGCTGCTATGTCTACGAGGGGAATATACCCTTTCTTCTCAAGGTGGTTTGTTTCCAAGATGGGAAGAAATAAAAGATGCCACAGAAAGATGCAATTGATGAAGAGTTGAGTACCTTATTTTGCCCAAGATCAATAAAGAATGTTGGATGGTAGTCACACTAAACATTCCTCTTTATAGAGATTCTACTTCAAAG
>BHFT01042298.1:0-28802 GCA_004320025.1 Laticauda laticaudata
ACTACACTGTGATTGGTTCTTCAAGCTACGGTGATTGGTCCACAATTGCCGCCCTGTGATTGGTCCGCCTGAGCGGCGGGCGATTCGAGGAGCCGTCATTGGCCGGAAGCCGCGAGCAGCCGCTATAAAAGAGGCTGCCGCGGCTCCGCAGTCAGACTGATTCCAGGAACGAAATAAAGAGCTGAAAGTGAGACTGGTCTCGCGTCTCTCTTTTCCCCGCGACTCAACATGTAAGATTTTGAAGGGTGTTAAAAAAGCAATTTGATGCAATTTAAGACAAAATGGCTGATATTTTTCAGGTACATAATGTAAAAAAGAACGAAAAATAAAATAAATCATGATTATAAAAGTTTTAGGCAAGCTTAAAAACTTAGCAGAAAGATAAGATGTAGTGTGAAACTTCTCTATTGTTCTTCTTTCTGGGAATTTGTCCTTTGCAAGGAATTTGGGGGAAGCCAAAAACTGGAAATCTCTTTTGCTAGGCTTTTTGGTCATTATTCATCGATTTTAGCCTTAGTTTTAGTTTAAAATTGTGCAAAGATTCCAGGAACATTACTTTATTATCCTAGGGTAGGATAACATTGATTGCTGATTGATCTTTATTTCATGTCAACAAATTACCATTGCTATCTTTATCGACTTGTATCCTAACAGCAATGCTTTCAGAGATTTTCAAATCTATTTTAAGGCACCTGGCAATCTATAAATCAATTTAAATGACCCTATTGTGATAGGTAACAAGTTTCTGTGTTGTTACCTGAAGGAAAAAATTTTTTTATCCAACTTTGGCTAATCTACTCAAATTACAGAAGAACATGCCTATAACTTTTAGTTTTTGGAGAGAACATTGCAGAAATAGTAATAGTCCTTAGACTTATATATTGTTTTATAGTATCGTCTAAGCAGTTTACAGAGTCAGCACGTTGCCCCCAACAATGCACAAAACATAAAATTAAAATAGAAATGGGAATGGAATACTGGCTTAAATGCTTTTTTTTTTTTTTTAATTTCTTAGAGTNAATGGAATACTGGCTTAAATGCTTTTTTTTTTTTTTTAATTTCTTAGAGTGAATGTAGATTGGCTCGTTTGTAGCAATCTTAGTATTTTAAGGATATTTTTTCCCATTCTCTGTTTAGAGTGAATGTAGATTGGCTCGCTTGCAGCAATCTTAGCATTTTAAAGATTTTTTTTCCCAATTCTCTGTTTAGAGAAAATGTAATTGGCTCATTTGCAGCAACCCTAGCATTTTAAGGATATTCCCCTGCCCTCACATTCTCTGTTTAGTGTGAATGTAGATTGACTCATTTGCAGTAATCTTAACACTTTAAGGAGCCCCTGGCATTGAAGATGGCCACAGGAAGTCTTCAAATTACTTTTGAGAATTAGGAGTAAGGCAGAATTGATGCTGGGTGTGAGAATCACATTAATTCCTATCCCCCCCCCCTTCTTCTATGTTGTCTAGGCATGGCTAACTCAGATTCTTTAGGAATTGCTGAAATGGTGAAACAGGTAGCAGAGCAACAAAATTCTCAAGCATCTGAAATACAAAAGAACAAGGAAGTCCTCAAACAAATGCAGGTAATATTTCAGGAATACTTCACGGTCCGGTGGAGAAAGAGCGAATCTGACCGACTGATTCTAGTTTGGTTTGGAGAAAGGAAGACAGAAGCAGAAAACTTTTTAAAAGAGAATAAATCTCCATTAAATTTTCTTTCAACTCCTTTTTGCATCAGTGACAATGCCGGGAGGAAAAATACAAACCAAGCATTTTCTTGGATTCCGACAAAGTAGAAGAATCTCGGCAGATGCAATCTCAGCTATTGAACTTCAGTTGACTTTTTATGATGGCCAAAGACCAGCATAAGGAAGATGGGGTACAAAGAATTAAAAAGCATAAAAAAATCATCAGTTATATATAAATTACATATAAAAAGCTTTAAAAAAAAAAATCTAAAAAGAGGGTTAGGAGCAGTGAAAAGAGCCAGTTTGGTTCGTGGTCAAGGCATCAGGCTAGGACTAGCAGACTGGGAGTTCTAGTCCCACCTTAGGCATTAAAGTCAGCTGGTAACTTTGGGCCAATCACCAGGAGACTGGGAGTTCTAGTTCTGCTATAGGCAGGAAACCCAGCTGGGTGATTTTAGCCAAATCACCAAGAGACTGGAAATTCCAGTCCAGCCTCAGCCATGAAATCTTGCTGGGTGACTTTGGGCCAATCATCAGGAGACCGGGAGTTCTAGTCCTGCCATAGACAAGAAAGCCAGCTGGGCAATTTTGGACCAATCCCTTTTTCTCAGGCCAACCCACCTCACAGTCTTGTTGTTCACGGGGAAAACAAGAAGAGAAAGGTGTACTGGATGTGTTCACCTCAAATGTTCGACTCCTTTTCAGTATTCACTGGTTTCAGACCCGCCATGTTTTTTCCTCTGTAGGCCCAGCTTGGGGATCTTGAGATCCAGAGGGACTCTGTTGTAGCCGAAAGAAAGGCCGTGGAAAGGCAAAGGTACTTCTCCGAGGAAGCCCTTGCCGCTGCCAGAGGCCACTGTGAAGACCTGGAGGCTCAAATCGCAGCCTCACACGGCGAGAATGTGAAGCTGACCCAGGAGATTGATGCTCTCCAAGAAGACTCAGAAACGAAGGTTTTAGGAAACCGGGCTTACTCCGAGAAAATGGCCGCCCACCGAAAGCGGTTTGAGGAAGCAGAAAGTAAATTGCCTTTTGTGGTGGAGCTGGCGAGAAAAAGGGCCACCGTCCAGCAACTGATGGAGAAGAAGGAAAAGCTGTTGGCTTCTCTTCAAGAAGGAGAAGAAGAGGCTACGGTCGGCCAAGTCCAGGTCTGGGTTGTTGGCCTTTGCGATTATTTTGTCTTTCACTGGAAAAAAGGTGATTTGTGACCGATTTTGATGATCCTGCCACTGTCGTAAGTGTGAAAATCGGCCACAAATCACGTTTTTCGGTGCTGTAGTGACTTCAAACGGTCAGTAAACAAAGATTCATGGGGTTAAAATTTGGACGCTTGACAACCAACTCATATTTATGACGGTTCCAGTGTCCCCATTTGTGACCTTCTGACAGGACTAAAGCCAGATTCACTTAACAACGATGTTACTAACTCAATGACTACACGCTGTGTCTAATGAGAACTTTGGCCTTTAACAAGCTCACCCAAAGTGACGTTTTTAACCTAATGCAAGTAAGTATTGTGTGTAAACACAGTCATTGTATATTGTGTACAATGATTCACTCAACAGCGGTGGCAAGAAATATTGTAAAATTGGGCAAAACTCACTTAACAACGGTCTTGCTTTGCGATAGAAACTTGGGACACAATTGTGGTCATAAGCTGAGGGGCTACCTGTACTTAAGGTGCATTCCCTTGTAAAGTATTCTGCACAGGTGCAACTAGGTGAATTGTTCTTACTGTTGACGAGTGTTTCCCCCTAACATTCAGTAGAATCTGTCTTTGTGCAACTTAAAATTATTCTTTTGTGTAAAGTACTTTGTGCTCTTTGAGCTGGATTGTTTTCTTGCAGACGTTTCATTACCCAACGAGGTAACGTCATCGGTGTTAGAAGGGTGTGGGGTTTTTGGAGAGAAGGAAGAGGAACAGAAGAGGAAGAGGAGGAAAAAGAGGAGAACTATGGGGTCCTTGGTGCTCTCTTGAGCTTGGTTGTTTTCTTGCAGACATTTCATTATCCAACTAGGTAACATCATCAGTGCTAAAAAGGAGTGAGGATTACAGAAAGGAGGAGGAGGAGGAGGGGGAAAACTGTGGTGTCTTGGTACCCTCTTAGGTGTTTGCTTACAGACATTTGATTATCCAATGATGTAACATCATCAGAAACTATTGTATAGTAGCTCGATACCCATGCTTCACTACAAACTATGTATTCGTGCTTAGTTTTGGGGGAGGAAAATAAGGGGGAAAATTCTGCCTTTGCCTCCCAGCATCCATCGGTATTTACCTGGCTAGCATTCTGTCAGTGTGTGAGAGAGTTGAGGGCTGTTTGGAAACTGAAGCAGTATTTGCTGTGTGAGCAAGGAGACAGCAAGGTGCTTGGGCGTGGCTTAGCTCAACTGTTCTGCACTAAAGCTGCTTTACTGCTCTGAAAGTGAAACTGAAACTGAAACTCCTCTCCTCTGCTTGTGTTTTGCACTTGGAAGAGATTTCTTTCCAGGTAGGAAGGGGGAGTAGAACTCCTACGAATCACAGCATGTTAATAATAATAATAATATAAGGAAATACTAATGCTTTGAGGGTCAAAAAATCCTTTCTTAGTGAGCACCTAGAAGCCAAGAGGTACATATGTGCTACATTTCATGTTTGTAGGCTTTACGGTTCTGGAGATTTTGTGATGATGCCTGAGGGGTATTTTGCTTCTATATATGTGGATTCTGTACAAGAGAAAATAAACGTGGGCTGTGTTTTTATCCGACACTTCTCTGCTTCTTTAAGAGCCCAATCTTCCTATTTATCTCCTTTTTCTCTTCCAGGTTTAAATAGATCCTTTTTCAACTTTGAGTAACAGCCTTTAGTTTCCAATTGGTGCTAATATAAGTGATCACTCCTAGTTAACAAATATAAACAGAAAAAATTAAAACCCTTCTAATTATCAGCCCACATGAAAACATTTCTGCTTTCACATCATGTCTTCTTCCCAAATATTATTCGATTTATTTTACCGTGTCTTTATATATGTGTAGGGTCTCCTGCTTAGGCGGGGGTTGGACTAGATGACCTACAAGGTCCCTTCCAACTCTGATTGAAATTCTCTTTTTTGCATTCCCTGCCGCAGGATGAAATCTCTTGTCTGCAAAGTGAAATAAAGGTTTTGAAAGAAGCCGTTGGTGAGAAGGAGAACGCCGTTCGAGATGAAAAAAGCAGACAGGCTACGCTTCAGAAAGAAATTGAGGTGAGTTTACATCTTCACAATTATTGAATCTCATCTATCTTTTCTTTTTTTTAAAGTGCTCTTAAATGTATGCATTTTGGAATAACAATGTTTTTTAAAATGCATGTCTGAAATGGCAGCCTCTTTATCGCAGAAGAATAAAAGTAGCTAGTTCATTTTATCCCAGTATGAAATTATAAAATCTTTCAAGTTAGGTTCTGGGAAAATACAACGGCTGCCGCTTTAAACATAATTTAAAGTGTTGGAAATTCGCACTCGGTATTCACAGGCATCTTTTCAAATCTGTCTCAGCTGTGAAGATCTGCAAAATCTTTCAAAGGAAGCCAAAAGATCGACTTCTCTCTCACGTAAACCAAATTTTCTCCTCTCCTGTTTCCACGCAGTACAATTTACTCAATCGATAATTCCATATGGCTTCATTTTTCCCCACAGTATTCAGAAAAAATGGGTAAAGTTGAATCTCTTTAGCAGGCTTTTCATTGGAAGCCATGTTAGGCTGAATTTATTATTTAAATATGCTCGGCTTAGGATGTTATTTCTACAACAGTTTTCACAGCTAAACTGATAATTCACTTGCATTGAAAGAGAGAGTGTGAATCCAAGAAACATCTATCATCATAACATCTTAAACAATAAATGTATTTTGACCTAGAAGCCTTGGATTATAAATGGCAGGAGAGGGAGAATTTTTCAAATGTATGTACTTCTGTAGCACAGTGACCCAAAACTGAGAAAGGCCATACCTGGAAAGCTGGATTCAGGTTTGGTCACCAGGATACCAAAAAGATGTGGAGACTCTGGAAAGAGTGCAGAGAAGAATAACAAAGAAGATTAGGGAACTGGAGGCTGAAACATACAGTATAAAGAATGGTTGCAGGAACTGGGTATGTGTAGTTTGAAGAAAAGAAGGACTCGGGGTGACATGATAGCAGTCTTCCAGTATCTCAGGGGCTGCTCCAAAGAAGAGGGAGTCAAGCTATTCTCCAAAGCACCTGAAGGTAGAGCAAGAAGCAATGGGTGGAAACTCAACAAGGAGAAAAGCAACCTAGAATTAAGGAGAAACTTCTTAACAGTGAGGACAGCTTGCCACTAGAAGTTCTGGGTGCTTCATCACAGGAGTTTTGAAGAAGGGACTGGAAGCTGTTTGACTGAAATCTTAACAGGCTTTCCTCCTTGAGCAGGGGGTTGGACTAGAAGACCTCCAAGGTCCCTTCCAACTCTGTTATTTTGTATTCTGCTGCATACAATCTATTGATATACAATCTACTGATTAACGGGATGTTTTAGTTTTATGGATACTTATAAAGAGACATTTGCTGTTGAATGTTATTATCTACTATTAACTGCATTTTGTGCTGAACAAATGCCCTGTATTATTTTTCTGTTCTTTTAATTTTTTTGTACTTCTAAGTAGATATGCTCTGGATTGCATATCTGGATACATTTCAGACGTGAGATTTAGTTCCATTTTAATTCTAATTTTAATTCCTTCCCAAACTATTCACTGCCTATTTACTCAGCAATAAGTTGCGTTGCCTTAATTGAGTTTATTCTAACACCTTCCATAGGAAAGGCCTACCTATCATGCTGCAATCTGCACATTTTTTGAAATCCCCCTGTACTGCTGTGCTCTAATCTTTCCCAGGGGCCTTTCTCAGGCCTTTCTCAGTGCTGCCCTTTTATTCTTGTCCTTAACAGCTGCAGCGCAAGAGATCTGAAGCGGTTCTCAAACGGCTGCGTTGCCAACTTAACAACCTGGAGTTGGGGAGAAGGCAGTGGCGTTTGAAAATGCAGCAGCTGGAAGGAGAAGCAGAAGAATTACGTAAGCTGTTGCGAGCCAGTGATGAGTAAACTCCCACCAAGGAGATAAACTCCTCCTTTTTGAGAATTCATGTTCCTCCTTTTTGTTCATCAAACTTCTGGCTGTGTTAGCTTTACAGTTGTGTTGTCATTTTTTTCCTGGCTGTTCTCCTATCATCACTAATGGTATTTATTACTGACGCAAAAGTGAATTTGTGACACTTAAATGTTGAAGAAAGATGTAGTAGCCAGTTGCTTTTGGATGCTGCTGTTCCCATGTTTAGTCTTTGCTCCCTGCAGGTTAGACCTTGGAAGGGCGAGCTAAGGAGGATCTAGTTGATGCCATGTTAATTTTTATGACACCCTCAATGAGGCCTTGTTCAGTACTGGGACTTCCAAAGGTCAGAAAGTTTAATCATTGAATAAGATGAAATGTGTTTGGATCACCAGCAGGTTGAAAAACACGACTTCACACATTGCGGTTTGAAGCACGCTAGCAGCGCCTTTTCAAAAAAATCTAATTAAAGACAGGTGGTATAATTATATTTTAATGAGCCCATGAGTTCCTTTATATCTTCAGTACTTTCTGGAGGCCAGTAAATACTTAGTGTTAAAGAGCGGAAAGGAAAGATGGATTGGTTAGGAGTTACATAACTTTTAATGCAGAAAAAGCAGGTTCAGAAACACTCAATCCGGTGGTGGGTTTCAAAAAATTTTTCCTACTGATTTGGTGTGAGCGGGTGCTTGATCCTTGGAGCAACTGGTTCGGCTGAACCAGGCCAAACTGGTAGAATACCACCACTGACTCAATCGGTCCTTTGGATAAGGTAGGTCCTCCAGAAAATTCAAAACAAGATAAAACCAAAAAGGAGGGTGCCTTTTCTTTTTAAAAAAAAGCATGGTATTCTAGTAAAACTAAATCCTTTCCTTTTCCTGTTTCCTTTTCAAAGTCCACATCTGTTTGACCATCTTTGATATTGCAAAAAAAGACTGTATGGATGATACTCTTCACACTCGAATAAGTTCTCAATTAAAACATTGTTTCTTTGCATATGTTCTTTCGTTCTTGGTTACGCCATTCATTCCCCATTGGTTTTAGTGGTCATAATTAGGAATACGACAGTTGAGAAAGCCATTTCTCTTAGACTCTAATTCCCTTCCATCACACACACACACACACATACACACACAGAGACACCTCATTATTCTGGTGTGTGTTTTTCCTATTTTAAATGTTGCAGAGTTTAGTGGTTTAAGAAAGTGCAAGGGAATTGCATTGCAATGTAGGGATGATCGCAGTCAGAGAGCTCAGGAGGAAAAGAATTCTGGCATCGACGGATGAGAAGAAACTGATTGTGTGGATGTTTGTCATTTAATGACCCCATAATCCCTTACGGGGTAGAATCGGGGCAACTGAATGGAGCAGAGTATTTCCTGGCTGGATGCCCTTCCTGTTACCAGTACGGAGTTATATATTCAGCAGATAAATTCTCATCGTGCCCAGAGCGAGAAATACCTGCCTCTAACTGGGATGGAATTCACAGCCTCTTGATTGGGAGGCGAGAGTCCCACTTCTAGTCTACCACACCAGTATAACTGGTTGCGTGGATGGGCGTTGTCACTTATGGGAAGAAGGGAAGGGATGAAAAATAGAAGTTGTTCTATCGGTGGATTCCGAAGGGCAGAAAGATCCTGCCAGGAAAGATAATTGTGGGTGGAAGAAAGAGAAAAGAGGAGACCCAGAGGAAATCTCCTCATATGCTATGCACAGGGCCCATTTTACGGTACCTCAGGAAGATCAGGCGAGACCATGCATGACTGCCTTTGGTAAGAAAATCAGAATCTGCTTGCCTCTTTTCCAATCATCAACTTTTATAGAAGCTGTCAGCATTTGTGGTCAACAGAGCCAGAATAAAAAGAGTTGAAGGGGCCTTAGATGTCTTCTAGTCCAGCCCATGGCAGGAGATTCACATGGAATGCCTAGGTTGATACAAAATTTGAACTGGGATGACATCTATTGGCCTCCTTTTCCTTTCCACCCCACCTCGTCCTAATTTAAACCCTTTTGCCTTTTAATAAAATTGTTAGTCCCAAAAAAGGGGACATCAGATTTTTTTTTTTTTTTACCATAATATAGGAGAGGAGCAGAATTAAAACCTATTGCTCCCAAATAATGAGTCATGAAGATACAACAATTTTTATTTTATCCTTGGTTTGTGTTTGTGTGTATATACATAAACACACACAAACACAAACCAAGGTTAAAATAAATATACACGCATATCTCCAATATATGGTTTGATGCCGCCCCCTCATGGCAGCATCTTGTCTTTGCTTGATGCTCACAGGAGCAAAGCATTTTCCATTGATGCAATACCTAAAGGGAAATCAAGGCAGCTTTATTCCCTTGTCCAAAGAGAATAAGAATTATGTCCACATAATTCAAACCATCATGTGGCCTTCTGTAAAAAAAAAAAACCCACCCTAATTTAAAATAACTCATGGGAAGCTAATAACCTGCCTTTGTCATTGCATCTCGCCATGGCCAATTGATGAATCAATTAGCTAATTAACTAATAACAGCAGTTGGGTTAGTAAACAAGGAGGACAATCTGTCTAGAAGGCAATGGTCACCTACCCAAAATGGTTTAGTGGAGAAGAAGAAAGGAAGAAGGAAGAAGAGGAGGAAGAAGGAGAAGGAGGAGGAGGAGGAGAAGAAGAAGAAGAAGACTACTGAACTAGAGGAGACCTCCAGAGTCTCTTTGAACACTGCAGATGTCTATAATTCAAATGCCATCCAGCAAAACTGCTGGACTACAGAGACCAAGAAAGATGTCATAGCCAACTGAAGCCCTGACACCCAGAAATTGGCCAGAGGGAAGAAAAACAGCTGAATTTTGTAGTCATCAGCTGATAATCCATATAGACCAGGGGTCTCCAAACTTGGCAACTTTAAGATTTGTGGACTTCAACTCCCAGCAGAGCTGGCTGGAGAATTCTGGGAGTTGAAGTCCACAAATCTTAAAGTTGCCAAATCTGGAGACCTCTGATATAGAGTTTACAATGTGACAGTCGGCTCTGCTGGGAAAACCTGTCACAACTATTGTCAACTGCCCCACATTTTAGACTTAGCGATTGGAGAAAAAGGGTTGGAGCAGCATCCAAGAGACCATTTAGAGAGCTTGTTCCCCTTTTCAGAATATTGGAACTTGAGCCATCATTCCTATTCTTTTTATATCATCTGCCAATAAATCCACGCAAGATTTCCATAAAGCTGCTGGACCAAAATTCAGGACTTTTGATGTTATTCCATATGTCAGTGGAAGAAAGATTACCCTATGCACACAAAAAAGGACACTTTGATTGGCTGCCAAAGGTGATTGTCATGCCTCTGTTGGAGTCTGACTCCGAGGGAGATATGGAACAGCTGACAAGGAGTGGAAGTGTATCTCCGGTATTTGTGGAGGAAACTGGGGAAGGGTACAGGCTGGCTGGGCATTCAGAGGAAGATCCAGCCCCTCTTCATCCTAGGGCATGCAGGGAGGAGCAGATAAGGGAGCAATGTGAATGGCGTGGTCTACAGGGGAGGAAGGGGCCCTGATCTCCTTCATGGGCTGCAGCTGGAAGGACTGGTTAAAAGGACAAACTGCATGACCCAGTGCTGGAAGCAAAGCGTGCGTTATCCTTGTCGGAGCTTATCTTTGTTTTGGCTTCCTCCCAACTGTGGTTGCTGCGTTATCTGGTAGAAGTTTGCAATTAATCATCCTTGGCTGCCATAGTAATTCCTTCAGTGTGGTTTGTATTGGTTTTTTAATATTTCGAATTAACTTTATTTTGGGTGCGGACTACATTTACTCCCTCCGTAACTTTTCTTTAAGAGTTTGATTTTCAGCCGAGGATAATTGAACATTGGGGCCAAGTTGGAGGCATTAAAGGGACTTTCTTCTATTTTTGTGCCTTGGTTATTTCTGTGTCACGCCCTGGGTCATCACACTGATGGAGTTAGCAGGGATGACCAAATTGATTGCTCTAATTAAAGGGGGGGGGGAATACAATTACTTTTGTTTCCACTTGGAAACCACTTCTGGTCTTTGTGCTTGAGGCAGAAAAAAACCTGAGACTTTGATTTTGGATTTTTCCAATTAGATAGATTTGTTGTTATAGAAATGGTGAGATATATATATATATTTGTTTTTTTAAGTTTTCGCGGGTACTTACATGTGTGCTGTTCAGCTTCCTTCAGGTATTATTTATCCCACGTCATTGGTAGTTGTGCTTTTAAAGTTGTACTGCAACGTTTCAGCAAGATCTCATCTGGCCATTCATTCAGGGCTCTCTATATTGAGTTTTGTATGTGAGTCAGCTATCACATACCGAAACTCAATATACAGGAAGCTTGATGATATGGCAGATGAGATTCTGCTGAAACGTTTGCTACAACTTTAAAAGCACTACAATGACCGTTGGGATATACCCGAAGGAAGCTGAACAGCACCATGTAAAGTACCACGAATAGCTAAAAAAAAAAAAAACCATATATACACACACCCCCCAAACCCCACCACACACTATATATATAGAAAGCAAAATACCCCTCACGCATTTCATCACAAGATCTCCAGAACCGAAAGCCTAACAACTTGAAATTGGCCCTATGTCCTCTTGGCTTCTAGGGCTCAACTAAAGAAAGGATATTTTTCCAAATGGACCATCAGAGGCCATTTCCGAGTAATTTCCTATTATTATTATTATTATTAACACCTCTGATGGTAAGGAGTTTCTATTCTCCCCCTCCGACCTGAAAGAAGGAAAATCTCTTCCAAAATGCCAAAAACACAAGGCAAGAGAAGTTTCAGTTTCAGGTTTCCACAGCAGCACCAGCAGCTTTAGTGCAGAACAGTTGAGCTAAGCCATGCCCAGGCTCCTTGCTGTCTCCTTGCTCACACAGCAAATACCGTTTCATTTTCCAAACAGCCCACAACTCTCTCACACACTGACAGGATGCTAGCCAGATGAATACTGATGGATGCTGGGAGGCAGAGGCAGAATTTTTTCCTTCTTATTTTCCTCCCTCAAACAGCCTGATCACATAGTTGCGTAGCGAAGCACAAGTATAGAGCTAGTCATTATATAAAAGTAAAAAGTTGAGGTTTGTTGCTGTTTATCTATTCCACTGCACCAAAAGGAGTCAGAAATCAATGCTTTTTCTATCTTTTTTTTCCCTTTCTGCCCTACACTTCTCTGTCCCTCTTTTCCTTCCTTATTTTTTCCATTGTTTTCTTTTGTATTTTATACTGTAAACTAAAAAGATTTTGAAGTTATCTTTATATATATATGTGTGTAAAAACTGCTGAACCAATGTAGAGAAACGAAGCCCTTCCATGTTGCACAACTATAAAGAATGTTATCGCCATTTGCAAAAGAGAAAAAAATGAAAAATGGCTAAGAAATAAAAAAAAAAAAACAGCTCATTTACAAACCGCACGTTCTCACTTTAAGTGGCCTTTAATTTCTCCCTGGCATTCTCTCCTTTGATTATTTCAACCAATATTTGAAGATGGCATGGAGACGACTTAAAGGTTTGTTTTTTTTCCCCCAGTCTGTGCCGTTCTCCCTTTAGAACTTAAAAAAAAAAAAAAAGGGATGATGTTGCTGATGTTTAAAAATTGTTTTCTATACTTTCCTATTCATCAAATTGTAATCATTTCTTTCATGTTTAACAGATTGACAGAGTTGAAAGGGATCTTGTAGGTCATCTAGTCCAACCCCCCACCCAAGCAGGAGACCCCGCACCATTTCTGACGGAGGGCAGTCCAATCTCTTCTTGAAAGTCTCCAGTGATGAAGCTCCCACTACTTCCGAGGGCAACTTCTCTTCCATGGGTTGATTGTTCTCACTGTCAGAAAGTTTCTCCTTATTTCCAGGTTGAATCTCTCCCTGTTCAATTTCCTTCTGTTATTCCTTGTCTGGCCTTCTGGTGCTTTAGGAAATAGTTTGACCCCTTCCTGTCTGTGGCAGCCCCTCAAATATTGGAAGACTGCTATCCTGTCTCCCCTGGTCCTTCTCTTCAGTAGACTAGCCAGGCCCAGTTCCTGCAACCGTTCTTCATATATTTTAGTCTCCAGTCCCCCAATCCTCCTGGTTGCTCTTCTCTGCACTTTTTCTAGAACTTCAACATCTTTTTTATAATGTGGTGCCAAAACTGGATGCAATAATCTAGGTGTGGTTTGTCTGTCCGTCTGTCTGTGTCTCTCTCTCTCTCTGTCTCTTTTTCTTTCTTTCTTTCTTTTGTTTCTCTTTCTTTCTCTCTCTCTCTCCCTCCCTCCTTCCCTCTCTCTTTCCCTCCGTCAGAATGGAATGGCATAAACCCAGGCTCAGACTGGGAACCAAGAAAGATTTCTTTAGGAACGCTGCTTTCTTAGCAGGAAATGGGATGAATGTTCTCAAAAAATCAGCTGATGTCCTCTCTTCTTCCTTTCTTTTTTGGTTATATTTTCATTTTTAATTATAAGAATACAACACGTATTCTTATATAAGCAGCCGTTCCAGTGTTACAATTGTTATACATACAGTACACAAATATTACTTAACCATTTACAATCATCTTTCTCGATACATTATTTACTAGTTATTCTGTTCATTCTAACTACTTATGTTCCAACCTTGCTTCCTTTTATGCAACCACTGATAAAATTTATTCCACGTTTCACAGTACTCCGATTCTCCCTTTTTTTAAAAAAATTCCTGTCCGATTCTGCACAGGTCATAATTTTCCTTATTATCTGTTTCTGGCAGTTTCTCCTCCTTCTGCTCTTCCTCCTTATTCCTCCTCCTCCTCTTCCCTCTCCTCCTCCTTATTTTTCCTCCTCCTCATCTTCTTCCTCTTCCTCCTCCCTCTGCTCTTCCTCCTTATTACTCTTCCTCCTCCTCGCTCTCCTCCACCTCCTTATTCCCCCTCCTTTCCTCCTCCTCCTCTCCTCCCCCTCCTGTTCCTCCTTATTCCTCCTCTTCGTCCTCCTCCCCTCCTCCTCCCCTCCTCATTTCTCTTTTTCCTCCTCCCTCTGCTCTTCCTCCTTATTCCTCCTCTTCCTCCTTTCCTTCCCCCTCTCCTCCTCCTTATTCCTCCTCCTCTTTCCTCTCCTCCTTCTCCCTCTCCTCTTCATTCCTCCTCTTCCTCCTCTTTCTCTTCCCTTTCCTCCTCCTCCTCCCTATCTCTCCCCCCTCCCCCCTCCCATATGTTGCCAGCAAGCAGATAGTTTTCCGGAAGCATCACATGCTGGAAGCTCTCAGGAAGAGACTGGACTGCCACCTGTCAAAAATGGTGTAGGGTCCCCTGCTTGGGCTGGGGCAGGGGGTGGGGAGGGTTGGACTAGATGACCTACAAGATCCCTTCCAACTCTGTTCATGCAACTATTTATCTGATTGGCGCTGCCTGGATCCGTGATCTCTTAAGTCCTTGATGATGAGGAGAGTTAAATGCATTTTTAAAAGGGCTCGTAGTTCAGGAGAGGAAATGGTTTTCATTAACCGCCCTGCAGGAGGAAAGGTTTAAGCTCCTGCTCCTCGCCTCCGGCATTTTATTAATTATGATGCCTCCAGCAGATGCTTTGTAAATGAATATGCAGGCTGCAAAGAGCCGTTTAACCTCCTATCTAATTTGGCCTGATGGAAAGCAAAAAAAAAAAAAAAACCCACACAAAAAACCCCTCAAACCCCCCCAAAACCCAACAGTCTGACCCAGCAATTGAGGTTTGGAGAGGAAACAGCCAGCAGGAGGCAGCATTTCTCCCCTTATGAATTTTTCCCCCCCAAAATAAGACTTTTTCTTCAAGCCTTGGGAAGCTTACCCTCCATCAAGGAAGAAAGGTGATTGCAACTTAGCCTAGGAGGTCGGGGTAAAAATCAAATTTAAGATCCATTTTCGGAGC
Organism: Laticauda laticaudata; assembly: GCA_004320025.1. Classification (NCBI taxonomy): domain Eukaryota; kingdom Metazoa; phylum Chordata; class Lepidosauria; order Squamata; family Elapidae; genus Laticauda; species Laticauda laticaudata. The sequence continues at coordinate 14,640 of BHFT01042298.1, forward strand.
TTTTCGTCATGCAACCTGCATTTAAACATGGGCTTGTTTTTTTATCATAATTTTTTATTACTTTTATATTTTAAAAAACATCTCTTTCAGTGAACAACGTGGTTCCGGATTTTTACACTTTAATACAAGCATGACGTTAGTACATATTTATCTTTCACATTCAGTTTTATATCGTTTCATTACTTCCACCTTCCAGTAAATTTTCTCCCTTATTCTTATTTTCTTTACACTTATTAGATCCATTTTCAATTTATATCTTAACTTAATTCCCTTTTCTATAAATGTTCTCATGTCTTATTCTATAGTCTCACATTCTTTTTTTTTTTTAAATCTAAATTCATTATACCTTTATACTTTAATCTGTCACATTTGCAATTTTATCACCTACTTTTATTTCATTATTCAATAAATTCCATCTAAAATCTAATAATTCTCAAAAATCTTCCCCTTTAATTACCAATTAGAGTGTGCCACCCTTTTATCTTATACATCCCTCAATTTATTCCCCTTTAATCCATAATCAAAATTTATCATAATATAATCACAGTGTCATTATCACATTCTAGTTTAATCATAATAATCTCCTAACTACTATATGTCACACGCGCATATATATATTTTAAGCAAGATTCCGCATGGCATTCTTTTCCCGCAATTACTTTCTAAATCATTTATTATTTCAAATATACTGATCTATTCAGTTAATTATAGAAACTGATATTAGTCTTTTCTCTAGGATCTTCATAATTCATTTTAACTATATTCTTTGTTTTATTATTTACATATAAATTACATATACAATACAATTACATATACAATACAAAAACACAATCATCCTTAAAAAAACAGCCAATGTGAGAAAAAAGAAAATATATCAGTTTCATTCATATTTAAAAGCTACAGTCTTATGTATTACAAGACATTATTTTGCAGAATCCCTTTTCTTTAATCTTTATCTACCCATTGTCTCTATGTCTCCTGACTAAACAATTTCTTATGGTAAATCGGCAGTGTTTATTGTGAGCTGTTCAAACGCCTGGAGACTAAACCGTATGAAGAAGGCTGCAGGTTTTGGGTCTGGCTAGTCTAAAGTGGCTAAGACGTGGCGCTTGTCTATCAGAAAGGTCGGCAGGTCAGCGGTTCGAATCCTGAGCGCGGTGAGTGAACTCCTGTTCCTTGTCCCAGCAGCTTCTGCCAACCTCGCAGTTTGAAAGCATGTAAAAAAATTCAAGTAGAAAAATAGGGAGCCCTTTGGTGGGAAGGGAACGGCCTTCCATGCGCCTTCGAAGGCATTTAATCATGCCGGCCACATGACCACGGAGACGTCTTTGGACAGCGCGGGCTCTTCAGCTTTGGAACAGAGATGAGCAGTGCCCCCTAGAGGTGGAAATGACTAACATGTATGTGCAAGGGGAGCCTTTACCTTTTAGTCTAAAGAAAAGAAGAATTAGGGGTGACATGATAGCTGTATTCCAGTATTTGAGGGGCTTCCATATAGAAAAAAGAGGTCAACTTATTTTCCAAAGCACCAGAGGATGCAGGACAAGAAGTAACGGATGGGAACATTAATCAAGGAGAGAAGCAACCTGGAATGAAGGAGAAACTTCCTGACAGTGAGGACAATTGACCAGTGGAACTGCTTGCCACCAGAAGTTGTGAATGCTTCAATACTGGAGGTTTTCAAGAAGTGACTGGACAGCCATTTGACCGGAATGGTATAGAATCTGTCTAAAATGGCATAGAGTCTCCTGCTTGAGCAATGGGTTGGACTAGAAGACCTCCAAGGTCCCTCCAACTCTTTAGGATAAAGCCAGTCAGGGAAGAGACACGCCCAGACTTGCAAGATTGCTTAATGGGTCACCTGATAATAAAATAAACTTATAATAAAAATAGCCTTAGCATTCATAACTTCGGATTGATCTTCCTTGAAGTGATGACAAGTGTTGGGAATGTTACACCATGTAATATATCTTGCAATAGGGCTCCTTTGATTTTAGGTGACAAATGTATAATCATGGGTTGCTTTTGTGTGTGTGTGTGTGGTTGAGTTAATATGCCATGTCTGCATAGGAGTGAGGTCATTTTAACTAATTTCCCCAAAAGTCACGGCTGTTTCCTTTTGATGTCCCTGAAGGATATTTGCATTTATATGAGTCTTTAGAACTGGCCTGCAAGATGCTGCCTTACCAACCACCAACCTCTGCAAAATGTGCTAATATAGTTTGGTCAAAAATCTTGGCTTTCACCCACACAGGTGATGATGAAATCCCACCACCCAGTTAGACATTTAATCTTTTCCCCCACCAAAGGTAGATGACATTGAGTGAGATTGAAATATATTTTGGGTCTTTTGGACCATCAGTTTAAACGCGTTGTTGTTGCTCGTGAGAAACCAAAGGAGGTTGGCGAAGGATGGACAACCCATCTCCTTGGGATGATGATATGGTAGGATCTCAAAGCTGCTGAGATGTTTCCTGTTTGCCTCGAGTTTTCTACCCTTCTGAGGATGCATCTGGCTGAAGGGAGCAGTGCAGAGGTGATATTCAGCAGGTTCTGACCAGTTCTGGAGAACCGGTAGCGGAAATCTTGAGTAGTTCGGAGAACCGGCCAATCCCACCTTTGACTGGTCCTGCCACCCCCCTCTATTCTCTGCCCCCCATTGAGTCCCGGCTGATCAGCTGGGTCTCCTTTGGTTGCCCTGCACAGGAGAACAGATCTGGAAAGCAGGTTAGTGGGGTGTGGAGGGAATTGAGATTTTACAGTATCCTTCCCCTGCCATGCCAACCAAGCCACGCCCACAGAATACCACACCCATCAAGCCACACCCACAGCTGATAGGCTGGGTCTTCTTTGGTTGCCCTGCACAGGAGAACAGAGTTGGAAAGCAGGTTACTGGGCTGGGGAAGGAATGGGGATTTTGCAGAATCTTCACACCCACCAAGCCACACCATGGCCACCAACAGAATTGGGAGTAAATATATTTGAATCCCACCACTGAACGAGAGGGATCATAGCAAAGTCTTGCAACCATTGTCCACCCAATTGTACCTTCTGAACTGGGGCTGTCTCGTCTTCTCATTGGCCATTAGCTTGGGGTTAGAGAGAATCGAACAAAATACCCGAAGAAGCTTCATTCCTTCTAATTATTATTTCCCAGGACTATCAAGATGTCAGCTGGCAATGCTCTTGGGTTTTAGGCATAAATTAGCGCAAGGTATTTGAGCTGCAGCTTCCTTGCCAAGAAGACCCGGAGAGGGAACGAGAAGTAAAGCACAATGCAACATCACGTGCTTTCTTCATCGTTCATCTCCCCATGGAGTTGGCTAAGTTAATTTTATGCTGAACGGGTTGACGTTGGTAGGTTCCCTCCGAAGGACAAGGAATAACCCAGGAGAAATCAAATCTTGACAAGGGGAATGTGTTGCACCTTTTTGCAGTTGGGCTTGGGCTGAAATGCCACAACAGGGGGGCTCGTTCATTCGTTGGAGACCTTATTTATTTACAGTGTTTCCCTGAAAATAAGACCTTGTCTGATATTTTTTGGCCACCCAAAAAGTCACCAGGTCTTATTTTCAGGGGATGTCATTCACTGACTAACCTCACTTGCGCACGTTATCCCCTGGGCTCCTTTTCGTTGTCAGAGGCCTTCAGGAACTTGTTCTTCTGAGACTGGCAAGGTTTTCCAGAAGGCCTTTGCAGCCTTAGGATCGATCCAGAGCTTTGTTATCAACCCCAGAGGCCTTCAGGAAAGCCTTGCCAGCTGCAGAAGAAATGGTCTGGCAAGGCAGGTGTCGGGGTGTGCGAGGCCTGGCTACAACTGTCCAAACATAAGTAGTAGGGCAGTTCCACCTCCCCCCATCCCCAACATAGCTTAATTTTTACCCCTCCACTCTGGAGTGGGTGGGGTCTTAATTAGGGCTTATTTTTTGGGGGGGGTAGGGCTTATATTGGGCACACATGTAAAAACCAAGCTAGGGCTTACTATCAGGGTAGGCGTATTTTTGGGGAAGCGGTGTGTATTCAACATTTTTATACCTGCCTATCTAACCTGTCAACTCAGGGTGATGAAAAAATGGGGGAAACACAATGCAATTATCCCAAGACTTCATGAAGGTCAACAGGAAGTAACCATGGCAAAGAAGGCACTTTCCCTGTGATAGAAATGAGTTATTTGCAACATATGTGTCATGCATGAAGAATCAGGACTCGTTTTTTAACGAAACGAGGAATCTTAACGAAGAATTGTTAAGCTCCAGTTAACCTGGTTAAGCAGACGTATTGTTGATGCAATAGCAAGAATCCAGCCAACAAACAGTCAGCAGTAAACTGACTCCAGATAAGAGTCAACGGAATTCAGGAAGGGTTGGATTTATTTAGACCGTTTGTGGGAACGTAATGACTCCAGGCTGATTTCTTGCTTGACTCTGTCCCCAGGCTCTGCCTCACCTTCTCTTACATTATGCTAGACATAAGTTTTATGTACTTCGTTAATTCTCGTTGGTTTTCAATGCTTCACTCCGTCTTCTCCATCAGTGGGGAGGATCTTTGATGCTTCCCATTAGTTTATCTTTAGAAGATGATGCTGGTGGAATTACTCTTATTATAGGACCAGATATTTTGGCTATTACAGACAACATTATTTTGATTATTTTCATTTACACAACTTTCTTTTCTTCCTCTTCCTCTCCTCTTCTCCCTCCTCCTTCTACTTCTTCCCCCTCCTCCTCTTCCTCCTCCCTCCTGCCCCTCTTCCCCTCCTCCCCCTCCCTTGAAACATGGAGCAAACAGTAGGCTCCTCAGTTATTTAGCAACCTTTAGGATGGATGATTTATGGTGCCATCTTTTGAGTGTTTGCACAGGAAAAGTTTATCCACTCCTCCAAAGAGGCAAAGAGAGTGATAACCCCTTTTCAAGAGAAAGCTTGTTGTAGACACCCGCATGTGTGTAACGAACACAACTTAAATCACGACGTTCAAATGTACTCTTGACAAGCTGTCAAGATAACAAGCTAATTATGGCTGCCAAGCCATGTCTAAGAGCAGCTACAGATAGAAGAGAAGCAGGTGGATTCAAAACAACTCCTTAACCTGAAGAAAAGTGGAGAGGAACAATGATCTCACTCCCCCTTATTCCCCCCCCAATAGCAGGTCGGAGTTTATGGACGTCCAAAAGTCAGAGATTTGCACACACCACTTAAAAGGAAGACAGAAGAGAGTACTACACTCCTCTGCTCACAACAGAATACCCTGCACCACCAGGCTTGAGATTTGGGGCTTGAAGAACCTTGAACTACACCGCCTATGGTTGGGCTTAAGTGTAGTACACAAAATTATCAGCTACAGTGTCCTACCAGTCAATGACTACTTCAATACAAGAGCACACAACAGAAACTAGAAAACCTTGAATTATGCCAGTCTGATCTAAGTATGATCTAAGTATGGTATATAAAATCATACATTGCAATGTCCTCCCTGTCAATGAATACTTCAGCTTCAACCATAACAACACAAGAGCACACAATAGATATAATTGTATTCTATAAACTCAAGGTAAACCGCACCAAACTTGATTTCAGGAAATACGACTCCAGCCACAGAGGGGTCAGTGTCTGGAATCCTCTCTCTGACTGTTTGGTTTCTTCCCCAAACCCCAAAAACTTCAACCTTAGACTGTCTACTATTGACCTCACCCCTTTCCTAAGAGGTCTGTAAGGGGCGTGCATAAGTCAACAATCGTGCCTCCCATCCTTGTCCTATTGTCCCCATTTATTCATATCTGTTCCCTGTATTCTTACTCATGTTTATACTTATACCTATTATCTTATAAGCGATTGATAAATCAAATTAAAAAAATGGGGAGGACACAGGAACCTTGCTGCAGAGAATTATCTACTAATGGATCCCCTTCCCAAAGGGTTTGACAGGCCATATGCATGCAAAAATAATGCATGGATTAAAAAAAATGGTCCCTGTTTTGACTTTTTTTTGACTTTCTTCCCCAATGGACATCACTGCTAGCAGCTGAAATATTTCCCAGCGTGCAACAATATCGATGACAATGGATTCTTTCTCAAATTTTTACATTTTTTTGCCTTTCCGTGAAGGAGCAAAAACTGGTGGATCTCTTCAAGGACAAGGAAGGGGCTTCTCCTCCAATTCATAGAACACAGTCGAAGCCTACAGCTGGAAGGGACCTTGGAGGTCTTCTAGTCCAGCCCTTTGCCCAAGGCAGGAGATTTATACCATCCAGGACAAATGGTTGTCCAATGTTGAAAACTTGAGGAATGGAGCACCTGCAACTCTAGGAGGCAAGCTGTTGCATTGATGAACTGTTGGATAATTGTTGACTAATCTCCTCTTGGATAAATATTTCAGCTCCCTTTTTACACGGTCAACCTTCTGTTGGGTAAAACTGTTGCATCTCACAAGGTTCAGGGTGTCCGTCTACATTGGAAAGATACAAGCCACTCTTTTGAAATTCCTCCAGAATTGTCCAGAAGTCCAGACAAGGAATTAATGGAGGAAACTGATAGAGGAGAGATTCAACTTAGAAATAAAAAGGAATTTTCTGACAGTGAGAACAATCAACCCATGCAATAGAAGCTGCCTTTAGAAGTTGTGGGAGCTTCATCCCTGGAAGCTTTCAAGACATTTTTTCTAGTCTAGGGAAGAGAAGGACCAGGGGAGACATGATAGCAGTCTTCCAATATTTCAGAGGCTGCCATAGAGAGGAAGAGGGGGTCAAGCTATTTTCTAAAGCACCTGAAGGCCAGACAAGGAATTATGGATGGAAATTGAACCAAGGAGAGATTCAACCTAGAAATAAGAAGAAACAGTGAGAACCACCAACCCATGGAACAGAAGTTGCCTTCGGAGGTTGTGGGAACTTCATCCCTGGAGGCTTTCAAGAAGAGACAGGACTGTCATCTGTCAGAAATGGTGCAGGATCTCCTGCTTGGGTGGGGGATTGGACTAGATCGGTGGTTGCCAACCAGTGGGGCAGGGACCACTGATGGTCCGCAAGAACATTTTGGTGGTCCGCAGAGAAATATACCCCCCAAAGCACATAATCCAGGCTGCGTGGGAACACAAGGCTGCGCCACCCACAGGGCCCGCAGGAAAACAAGGCTTGCGTCGCTTGTATTGCGAACAACACAAGGTAGTGAGCGGAGGGGGAAAGGGCAGAGAGGAGGAACTTGCCCCACTGGTCCCACATGCCTGGCCTGGCCCCTGGGCTGCTTCTTTCCACTTTGTTCTTCTTCTGCTTTTGGCTTCATGCAACGAAAGCAGCAAAAGTCTTTCTTTCTCTCCCCCAAACTCCTGCAGAAATGAGTCTTTGGGATCCTGCAAGGTCTCCTGCTCCAAGAGGCTGTGCCGGCATGACAAGTCTCACAAAGACTCATTTCTGGCTGAGTTTGAGGGAGAGAAAGAAAGACTCCTGCTGCTTCTGCTGCTCTCCTTGCATGAAGCCGAAAGTCTCTCAGTCTCTCTCTCTCTCTCTCTCTCCCCCCCTGAGAATGGAGCTGGAGATGGTATCCTGCGATCCCAAATAAAGAACGATCAATCGGTAGGAAAACAGGGTGGGAAATTTTCCTGCAGACTCTTTTGGGGATTTTCCCAGGGTCTCTGGTCCGCGGGATTTAAAATTATGAGTTTGATAGTCCCTGAGGTCCAAAAGATTGGCAGCCCCTGGACTAGAAGACCTGCAAAGTCCCTTCCAACCTGTGGTGGGATTCAAAAACTTTTACTAAGTTTTTGGCGTGGCTTGGTGGCATGGCAGGGGAAGGATACTGTAAAATCTCTAGTCAGAGGTGGTATTTGCCAGTTCTCCAAACTATTCAAAAGTTCTGCTACCGGTTCTCCAGAACTGGTCACAACCTGCTGAATACTACTTCTGCTTCCAATTCTGTTATTTTGTTCATTCTGGACAGAGAAGACCGCTGGTTTGAACAAAAGGTCAAAGAAACCATCTGTTCAGAATAGTCCTTCTGGGAGGGACACAACACCACAAATATCATGTCCACAACACAGTCTTTTCAGCAGTTCCAAGAAGGCTCCCCACCCATTTGGTGCATCCCAACCTGTAGAGCAGTAACAAATGATCCATTTGATTTTCCAACAATATTTAGACAGGAAGAAAGCAACTGACGGTCTGGACAGAGAAGAAGGAGTCGTAGAACCTTTGCTTCCAACGCTTCGTAGTTTATTTCTTATTTCTTCCAGAGTGCAAGCAGTTAAACTCACACATGCCTGAAGTAGTGAATGAGTTTCCTATGCTCCAGCCTTTACAGAGATGTCTTTGAATTGCCAGCATAATTTGTGTCAGTATGGTTTGGTTGTCACCACACAAACAGAAGCAGTGACACTTACATTTGCCACACTCAGCAAAGAGTAGAAACACACACACACACACACAACACCCCCCCCCCCACACACANCCCCCCCCCCCCCAAACCAGGATGGCTTAAATCAGCCACTCAGACAGCACCAAGATTGCACTGGGGCATGTACGAGTGTGCTAGAAATGTGCTAGAATATTATATGTATTTATAAATTTATTTATTTGTAATCTGCAGTTCCATTTTCCTTTCTAATTCTTTTTTCTGGCAACCTGTTAGGTTTTTAGCTAATATCTTAGTTTTATTTTTGTTAATTTTAAGACCTGCTACCTTGCCAAATTTCTCTATTTCTTCTAGTAGTATTACCCCTGACTCAATTGGATTTTCTGCAAAGAACACCAGATCATCTGCGAAAGCCTGTGTTTCGAATTCTTCCTTTTTTAATCTAAATTCCTGTGATTTCTTTATTATTCCTAATCTGCACTAATAAACTTTTTCTTGCAAGGATAAAAATCAGAAATGTGCTACAAAAGGGCATACAAAACCTTTGCCAGACCAGTTTTCAAATACATCTCGTCCGCCTGGAACTCACACTGTATATCAGACATTAACACGATTGAGCAGGTTCAAAGATATTTCTTGAGAAAAGTTTTCCACTCCTCTACTCACAATAGTATTCCCTATGCTTCTAGGCTTGAAATTTTGAGCTTGGACAATCTGGAATTGTGCCATTTACGGTCCAATCTAAGCATAGTACACAAAATCGTCTGCTACAAGGTCTTGCCTGTCAATGACTTCTTCAGCATCAACCACGGGCAAACAACCAGTACAAACTCAAGGTAAACTGCTCCAGACTCGATGGCAAAAAATATAACTTCAGCCACAGGTAACAGATAATCAGAGTTGGGAGGGACCTTGTAGGTCATCTAGTCCAACCCCACCCTCTGCCCAAGCAGGAGACCCTGCACCATTTCTGACAAAAGGCAGTCCAATCTCTTCTTGAAAGTCTCAAGTGATGGCGCTCACAACAGAGTGGTCAATGCCTGGAAAGACCTTTCCAACTCTGTGGTTACAGCCTCAACCCCTTGCAGCTTCAACCTCAAACTGTCTACTGTGGACGTCTTCACTCCATTCCTAAGAGGTCCTTAAAGGGGACATGCATAAGCTACCATCCCTGTCTTACTTCTCTATTTATCTGTATTTACTCCCTTTGTTCTTTTTTCCCCTAATTTTATATTGTATTTATTTGTAAGTAACTCACATTACCTTTTAGAAAATGTATTAAATGATTATTAGGCTGGTTACATGTACTTCACTAGCACTTTTAGAAGCATCTCTTTTATCATTATTATTATCATTAACAACATCATCAACAACAATAATAATAATTTTATTGTACTTTTTTCTTTTTACAAAACTCAATCATCTTTAACAGTACATATGGCTCTCCTTGATGATGAATCACAGTAAATACAATTAATAATAAACACAACTAAGCAAATAAACCAAATGTTATAAATATTCTACTGCATGTGATATTACTATATGATGTTAATATAGCTTAATGCATTTTTAAAGATGGATATAATTCTAATTCTAATTGTTCTATATGTAAATATATATCCATAAGTATATAAATGAATAATGTAAATATATGTAAATATAAGTATAAATATATCAAGCCTAATTTCAAAAACTGTAAGTACAAGTTTGTTAAATAAATCTTACTATTATCTATATTTCACAGTCCTATATATCTATCTAGAATATATATATATTCTAATATAAATATATAGAGAAATATAATTTCTAGAAATATAATTTCTTTGTTCTTGTTTATATTCATACTTATACTTGTTATCTTGTACATGTTTGACAGATAGGCAAATAAATAAATTTTAAAAAAGTACAAGAAATAACTACTCAGTATTTTAAAAAAATGGGGCTGGAATCTGACCTGTATCTGACATGCAGGTGGGACAGGCAGTTCTTGACTTACAACAGTTCGTTTAGTGGCCAACTGAAGTTACAACGGCACCTAAAAATACAATTAAAGCTGAACTAATTTTCACAGATGAAAAAGGAACAATATTAATGATGGAAATAATTGATAATAATGTAAAGATACTCTTAGTAGCAATATATGCCCCTAATGAAAAACAAGAAGAATTTTATAAAAATCTACACAATAAAATCATTGAACTGGAATATGACAATATATGCCTTATGGGAGACTTTAATGGAACAGTAGATGTAAACTTGGACTATGCAACACAGAAAATTAATAGACAAAATAGAAAGACATTGCCAAAATCCTTGTTCAAATTGGTAGAGGAACTAAGCATTAAAGATGTTTGGAGAGAAAGAAACATAAGGAATAGACAATACAAAGTTACAATGGCACTGAAAACTGTGACTTATGATCCTTTTTCACACTTAATGACAGTTGCCGCATCCCCGTGGTCACATGATCAAAAACTAGGAAGTTTGGCAACTGGCATGTACTTATGATGGTTGCAGTGCCCCTTTTGTGATCTTCTGACCAGTGACATCCACCAGGAAGCTGCATTCACTGAACAACCTAGTGATTAACTTAACAGCTGCAGTAATTTGCTTAACAAGAGTGGCAAGAAAGGTCATAAAATGGGACAAAATTCCACTGAACGACTGTCTCGCTTAGCAAACAGAGGTTTTTGCCTCAATTGTGGTCATAAGTCAAGGACTATCAGTATTGGTTGCTGAAATACTTGGGATGCAAAAGGGGAATCACATGATGATGGGATACTGCAACTGTCATAAATGCGAGTTGGTTGAGAAGAGTCCGAATTTTGATGAGCTTCTGGTGTGCCACCTGGTCTTCCGGTTTCTGGTATGCATGTGCATGCATGAAGACCAGCGGATCGGCGCGCATGCTTGCACTGGAACCAGGGGTGGTGAATTCAGCTGGTTCTGACCAGTTCTGGAGAACTGGTAGTGGAAATTTTGAGTAGTTGGGAGAACTGGCCAATCCCACCTCTGACTGGCCCCACCAACCACATCTCTTCTCTGCCTCCCACTGAGTCCCAGCTGATTGTCTGGGTCTCCTTTAGTTGCCCTGCACAGGAGAATGGAGCTGGAAAGCAGGTTAGTAGGGTGGGGAGGGAATGGGGATTTTGCAGTAACCTTCCCCCAGGAGTGGGGAGGGAATGGGGTGTCAGGATTCTGGCAGTTACCCCATTTAAATCCTGAGTCTCGAGCCAAACTTCCAAAACTTCCAAAGGATTTATTGGGAGTTAACATGCCCAGCACTGCCTGGGTGTAGCCAACTCTGAGGCACATCATTCATTGTCACCCTAGACCCTGGTTTTCCCCCTCCACCCCCTGGGTTTGTCATAAATTATATTCTCCAATGAGATCCATCCATAGCCCAGAGCCATCAATCATGCTGTCCAGTTAGAATTTTGTGTGGCAGAAAGTTCAGTCACCTAGTTACTATCTCTGAAAAACTATTTGTGGAATGCACTTTTGGTTTGCAAGCTGCCACACTGCTCTTTCAAACCCCTTTCCCCCCCTCCCTTTCTGTTGGCCACTCTAAAAAGACCATAGAAATATTTTATGAGTTAACAGTATCCACCAAGCCATACCCACATAACCAGGAGTAAAAAATTTTTGAATCCCATCCAGAACCCAAAAGAACAATGGGCGATGGATGGATGGTGTGCCAGAGAGTTGGCTCTGTGTGCCACTTCTGGCATGCATGCCATAGGCATCATGGATATAGGGGCTCCTGCTTGAGCAGGGGGATGGACTATAGTGGAGTGGTCATTAACCAGTGGGCCGGGGACCACTGTTGGTCTGTGTCACCCCAAAGCAATTAATCCAGGCTGCCCAGGAACACAAGGCTGTGCCGCCCACATGGCCCGTGGGAACACATGGTTTGCGTCGCTTTCATTGTGATCAACACGAGGTAGTGAGGGGAGGGGGGAAAGGGCGGGTGGGGCTTGCCCCACTGGCCCCCAGTGCCTGGCCTGGCCACTGGGCTGCTTCTTTCTGCTTCTTTCTTCTTCTGCTTTTGGCTGCACGCAAGGAAAGCAGCAAAAGTCTTTCTTTCTCTCCCCCAAACCCTGCCAGAAATGAGCCTTTGGGACCCTGCAAGGCCTCCTGCTCCAAGAGGCTGCACTGGCACAAACGACTCATTTCTGGTGGAGTTTGGGGAGAGAAAGAAAGACTTCTGCTGCGTCTGCTGCTTTCCTTGCATGGAGCCAAAAGTCTCTCCCTCTGTCTCTCTCTCTCCCCCTGATAACGGAGCTGGAGACGGTATCCTGCAATCCCAAATGAAAAACGATCGATCGGTAGGAAAACGGGGTGGGGATTTTCCTGCAGACTTTTTTGGGGGGATTTTCTCAGGGTCTCTGGTCCACAGGATTGAAAATGATGAGTTTGGTGGTCCCTGAGGTCCAAAGGTTGGCGATCCCTGGACTAGAAGACCTCAAAAGGTCCCTTCCAGCTCTATCCCAATTGATTGATTGGCTGGAGGCCTCCAGACAGGAGAGAGCCAGGGCAGAGTCTCTGCTTGCGGTCTCCACTTACCACCTCCCTCCTTCTTCTCCCTTATTTGTCCTTGCAAAAGCTGGCCGGGCTTCCAGCTTCCTATCCCTCAGTTGCTCATCTATAATTTAAGCCGTGATTTACTCTGTAACAACCCGCCTAAGCTGGAGGATTTGTTCCCTTGCTTAGCAGCTAATGAAACCTTGTTCCTTAGTTGCTGCCTGACGCTGTTCCAGGACATTGGCTGGATGAGAGAGAGTGAGAGCGTGGGCTTCCTTCCCCCATGGGGATTGTTGAGGGGGGAGGAGCAAGACACGAAAGGGATCACACAACAACTCTCCATCCCTGGTGCTCCAGCTGGAGGGATCCCTGGCAGATTCAGGGGTCCTAACTGCACCCCTGCAGGGGATGAACTGGAAGGAAGGCATCTGTCTGAAATATCCTTGCTGGAATTAGCAGCTTCCAACTCTCCTTTGCCTGAGCAGAAGGAGCGAAGGAAACATATTTTGGGTGAGGAGCCTCAGTCCACATCTCTGTAGGCTTTTTCTCCCTGCCTTTGGCAGCCAAACACAGGTGTCTGAGGTGCCTTTGTCGTCTCCAGGTCTTGAGTAACTGCAATTGCTAAGGATAAGAGCTTGGTTCTTTTCTTGGAGATGTTTCATGACCCAACTAGGTGACATCATCAGTGCTAGAAGAGAGTGGGCTTTGCAAGGAGGAGGAGGAGGAGGAGGAGCTTGGTTGCTTTCTTGTAGACATTTCATGACCCAATTAGGGAACATTATCAGAAAGGAGTGGGGTTTGTGGAGAGGAGGTGGAGGAAGAGGAAGAGGAAGAAAAAGATAGGAGGACTGTGGGGTTCAGAAGCTGCGGCTGCTCCATCCCTGGAGGCTCTTAAGAAGAGATTGGACAGCTATTTGTCTGGAATGGTATAGGGTCTCCTTATTGAGCAGGGGGTTGGACTAGAAGACCTCCAAGGTCCCTTCCAACTCTCTTATTCTGTATTCTGAATTCTTTCCAGGCTGCTTACTACCTGTGTCCATAAGGGGCTTACACTGTCCTCAGACAAGGGATCTTGACTACTCAAAGCTGGCTCTCTGGCCCCCCACCCCCAGATATGTGGCTTCCTTCTACTCCTTGAAGGTGAAGAGATGAAGATGGGGCCAAATAGGAGAGCTGAGATCGAGGATTAGACACAGACTCCTTTCCATTCTTCTTCCCCGTGCATCGCTTATCCCACTAACAGGGCAAAATCTCCTTCAAACAAAGCTTTTCCACTTCACACACACGCACGCACACAC
>BHFT01042299.1:0-35211 GCA_004320025.1 Laticauda laticaudata
CTCCATCTTATGGCCGTTTGAGAAACCACACCTAATTACAGTTTTGCATTTTCTTAAAGATACAGTTTTAAAATGTGTATCCTGGTTTATATATTTCTAACCCAAATAGCTGTTGGGTGACTTATATTCCTAACACTTCTTTCCTTCCTTCCTTCCTTCCTTCTTTCCTTCCTTCCTTCCTTTCCTAGTGGTTATAATGAAGTATTGCAAGATAATTCTGCCCGCTGCCAGCAGTTTGATTCTAACCAGCTCAAGGTTGCCTCAGCCTTCCGTCCTTCCTTCCAAGGTGGGTAAAATGAGGACCCAGATTGTTGGGAGAAAGAGGCTGACTCTGTAAAGCACTTAGAGTGGGCTGGAAAGCACTGTGAAGCAGTATATAAGTCTAAGTGCTATTACTATTGCTATTCAAAGCTTCTGAGGATGACACCGCAAAGGGCAACAACTGAAACCCCCGAACCATTGGAACAGAGGTGTTTTTGCTGGTTAACCCCCCTTCTGCGAAAGGAAAATGGACAATTCTAATTTTGGGCCCATGCTGAGACATGCAGGTCTCACCTGCACATCGTCCAGAACCACTAAGCTGGCAAAATCCAAGAAGCCAGAAACACACCTGGATTTCAGAACAGTGTTGTAAAAAGACTTAAAGCAAGCTGATTATCTCAGAGGCATTTCCTTCCCTCTGAAGTGGAGTTGTCTTTTTCCCCACCCACTGGGCTTCTGCTCTGCCTCATTCCTGCTGTTTCTCACACTTTCCCTTCAAGGGGGGGTTGTTGCCAACGATGTCATGCATTCTTGCAGTCCAGAAATTGTGGGTGGCTCATTCCAGGCACAGCAAGAAACCATGGATTATGTCCCCTGAATAAATCTCCCAGGGCTGAACGCAACATAAAGGAAATACAATGGAACCCAGTGCTAATTTGTGGTTTTGAAAAACTCAAATACACATTTAGTAAACAGCACTGTCTGAAGTAAACTAATGCAGTAAGCTTCTTGGAGAGAGGGAGCAATTTAATTATTTTTTCTTGCAGCTACTTTTCAACCATTAACTGAGACAGAAATCCTGCTTACACTGAGATCGTCAAGAAATGTTAAGCGTTTTCTTCGACCATTCAAGCTGGTCTTCTTTCCAAGATTGATCTTAATGAGTGGAGAGCCAAACAACTATTAATTTCCTACTCCGCTACAAATTCCAGTATGTCTCATTGAACAAAAGCACAAATGGTCTAAATTCGCTCAGGGTATAGAGGGGTATTTGTCCTTGGTACATATAAAATACCCGAGTGGAACATCCTTGCTTCTGGCAGAGTAGACATTAGTAAGTATGAGAATTACCACATGGCAGTACTTTGAATGATCTTAGAAGCTAAGAAGGGAGACCTAGTTAGTTCTTGCATGGGAGAGTCCCAAAGAATCTTTCTAGACTATATTCAGAAATTGAAAAAGACTGCAGGAGATGAGCAGGCTGAGATGGAAGTTGGGATTAAACATGTCATTAGTTTGGAATCAATACGCAGCCATAAGCAAGCCAAGTCTGCACACCCTGCCCTGTGGACTCTTATCTAGCACCAATTTTGCTTTGACCATTAGTTGACTAGGTTCTTGTTTATCGGTGGCACGGCGTAGTGGCCAAGTGGTGAAGATGCTCATTTCCCACTCAGAAGGTTGAGAGTTGAATCCTAGGTAGCAGCAGATATTTCTCTCTTAGGGCACAAAGAAAAAAAATATCTGCTGGGAACTCCACATGGGTGTCCAGCCTGTAAATGCTTAGTTCCATCCAGTTGCCCTGACTCTACCCCAAAATAAGGGATTGTAGGGTCATTAAAAGGAAGGGTTTTTTTATTCTGTTGTGAATAGACAGCAATAATAAACTCTTTGATGTTTTGAACTCTTGGGTCTATAGGTGTGATGACCCGGGGCATGGCACAAAAGAAACAAAGTCACAAAAATAGGTAAAATCCCTTTAATACCTCCAACTTGGCCCTCAATGTCCAGTTATCATTGGCTGGAGAAAAAAACACTCCCAAGAACAGTTTTTAAAGAGAAGAAAGTCCATCCAAACTCAAAGTACATATAAGTTATAAATAAAAATCAACACAAACCACACTGCAGTGATTAACCAGACAGAGCAGGATAAGGGATTGAAAACATCAAAAGATAATGAAACACACACACTTTGGAGGATGCCAGAACTCAGATAAGACTTGACAAACCAAAATAATTTCATACTTGGCTTCCAGCAACTTTGCTGTGCGCAGTTTGCCCTTTTAAACAATCTTCCCAGCTGCAGCCAATGAAGGGGATCAGGGCCCTTTCCTCCCCCGTAAACCACACAACTCATGTTGCTCCCTTATCCGTTCCTCCCTAGGATGGGCCTGGGTCTTCCTCTGAATGCCCAACTGGACTGTGCCCATCCCCAGTTTCTTCCACAACCATCGGAGCCACACTCTCACTCCCTGTCAGCTGTTCCATCTTTCCCTCAGAATCAGATTCAACAGGGGCATGACAATAGGGCTCCCCTACCACCCATTAACCAGTCACCCCTTTCAAGAAATCAAAAATATCAGGAGCATGGTAGGAATAACCCTATGTGGGTTTGCAGCTGAAAGACATCTTTCTTTCAGCTTCTGCATCTTTCTCCTTTTGTCCTGGTCATTTTTTACAGAGGCATGGCTGAGAGCATTTTAGCAAAGTGCATCCCTGTTTGGTCTGGTGGCAGCAGCACCTCAGATAGAAAGTCTCTACAGAGAGTGATAAGGGCAGTGGAGAAGATCATAGGAAGGTTATTTCCTGTTATTCAGGATGTTGCTCATAAGCACTCTGTGCTTACAGCTCAAAGAATCCTTTGAGACCCCATACACCCACTTTATGGTCTGTTTCTGTTGTTTCCCTTTGGGAGGAGGTTTTTGAAATATTTCTAGCAGAACTACCAGATTCTGTAACAGCTTTGTTCCCTAGGCCATCCATCCAGTAAATTCGCAAGATTAGTCAAGCTATTCTCCAAAGCACCTGAGGGCAGGACAAGAAGCGATGGGTGTAAACTAATCAAGGAGAGAAGCAACTTAGAACTAAGGAGAAATTTCCTGACAGTTAGAACAATCAATCAGTGGAACAACTTGTCTCCAAAAGCAGTGAATGCTCCAACACTGAAAGTTTTTGAGAAGAAATTGGATAACCATTTGTCTGAAGTGGTGTCTGAAGGGTTTCCTGCCTAAGCAGGGGGTTGGACTAGAAGACCTCTAAGGTCCTTTCCAACTCTGTTATTCTATCCTATCCTACCCTATTCTATTCTAGTTTTTCTTGCCATGTGCATGTACACATCCAAACAAGGCTGTTGTTTCTCTGTCACATAATATACAGAAGGAAGGTATGTGCATAATTTTGTGTTTATTTTATTTATTTATTCTGTCATAGTTATGTAGTGTACATTAGAGGTGGAGGCCTTTGAGAGCTGTATTCAATGAAATTTCATTTTAATGCATGCCGATTAGTGTACAGTCAAAGTGATAATAAAGTTATTCTATCTGTCTCTCTATCTATCTCAACCAATGCAGGTTCTTCCTCTCTCCAAGGATGGGACATTCTCATTCCTTGGAGAGGACATCCAAGTCCATTCTCTAAGGAAGTGTTTCTCAACCTTGCCACCTTTAAGCTGTGTGGACTTCAATTCCCAGAATTCCCCCAAACTGGGTCAATTTCTCCCATGCTAACCTGATGAATTCTGGGAGTTGAAGTCCACCCATCTTTAAGGCACCAAGTTGAGAAATGCATGCTCCAAGCAGCACAGGTGAAAAACATCCATAAAGCTGGATCTGATCATCAGAAAGTTGCATCGATTAGGGAAAAACAGGAAGTTAGGTCTTCCCAAATGTAGCATATGGAAATGCTCTGTGATGACCCAATGGGGCGTGGCACAAAGGCAACACAGCCAGACAATCAGTAGAAGTCCTTTTATTAGCTCCAACTTTGCCCCCAATGTCCTGGTTAGCTTCTGGGCTGGAGAAAAACTCTCCTAGGAACAGCCGTTGGCTGCAGAGAATCAAGTCCAAAACATGGTCAACAAAAACTGTAACTCTAAGTCCAATTCAAGGCAAGATGAGGTAATTAGTTTGGCAGGGCAGGAGCAAGAATTCCAGACATGAAGGCATGGCAATAACTCAACACAGTTGGGAAGACACCAGGAACACAGATAACTAAAATCAACACAAGATAAACTCACATTTGCTCCTAGCAGACACCACACTCAGCTTGCATGTCTTTTAAACTCTCTACCAGGTGTGCCTAATGAAGGGAATCAGGGCCCTTTCCTCCCTCATAAGCCATACAACTCACATTGCTTCCTTCTCCGTTCCTTCCTGCGTGCCCTAGGATGAAGAGGGGATGGGCCTGGGTCTTCCTCTGAACACCCTCTCCCTTGTTCTATCANCCTCCCTCATAAGCCATACAACTCACATTGCTTCCTTCTCCGTTCCTCCCTGCGTGCCCTAGGATGAAGAGGGGATGGGCCTGGGTCTTCCTCTGAACACCCTCTCCCTTGTTCTATCACTCCCCTTCTCTGCCCAGCCAGACTTTGCCCTTCCCCAGTTTCCTCCACAGCCAAACAGAGCCACACTCCCATTCCCTGTCAGCTGTTTGTCTTCCTCCTTGGATTCAGACTCTGACAAGGGCAAGACATTCTCAGTCATCCAGGTTATGGTTGTCCCAAAAGTGCTTTTTCAAGAGGCAACTGGACTTTCTGGTTTTTTCTTTGAAGATGTTTCACTTCTTATCTAAGAAGTCTGAACGAGCTGAAGAAGCTTCTTGAATGAGAAGTAAAACGATTTCAAAGAAAAAAAAACAGAAAGTCCAGTTGCTTTTTGAAAAAAAAGCACCTTTGGGACAATAGCATAATGGTACATTTGAACTTAAGAGAGAGAGAGAGAGAGAGAGAGAGAGAGGGATCGTTCAACCTGAAAACATGCCACTCGCCTCCTTGGTGCCATGCCGCCATGTGAAGGCTGCAAATTACATCATTTGCATCATTTTATATCATTAGCATATTGACACCCTTACACAAATTATCTAAATGCATGCAAATGAGGTAAAGAGGACATCTTTAGTAAACAGAAGCGTGCTGCCAAAAACGACTTTGGATGGTGCAGACAGGAGACAATGCAACTAAAATCTGGCATAGAGAGTCTGCTAAACAGTGACTGGTTCAATTAAGATTGGTTACGCATTTTAATTCCCCTTTTTTTTCCTGAAATCACATATCACTTCCAAAAGGGAATGTAGGAAAGAATGCAGAACTGGTTTTCTCAAGAGAAATTTGCTAAGCAAAAAGAAAATGTGATCCAGTTCAAAGAGTTCAACAGATTTCTGTTTGACGGAAAAATAACCGAAAGGACAATTCGGACAGCTTTCCAAGAAATTCAGTGCAAAAGGGGGGAGAAAAGGCATGAGAAATCTTTATTGCACCTGAGTAAGTGTAGTGAAAAGGAAGAGAGGAATCCATCTTTTCAACTGCGGGAATACAGCTTGTTATACAAGGCCATAACATTTACAGTGAAATTTGGAAGGAGATAACAGCTGATTTAAAAGACCGATTGTGTATAACTCTAGTTAAAAAGTGCCTTTAGAAGATTACTTTCAATTACAGAGATAAGATCGTTGCTTTGCCCCGAGAAAGAAAAAAAGAATGAGGTTTACACAACTTATTTGGATTTTTTTTTTCTCTACCGAATGCATTTTCGGTCCCTTTTCCCCTTACGCTATTTCAACTTTCAAAAAGGATCATTTTTCATGGATAGATCATGTTTAAAACTACCTTTCCTGTAAATGCAATGGAGGTATTGATCCCACGTTTTATATCTATATTCTAGGCTAATCCTTACAGCTCTATCTACACCCGTATTATTCCTACAGCTGTATGCATCCATTTGCCTATATTGCTTCTATATCTATAGAAATAATTCCTCATATATTTATCTTTTCCTACATATCTATACTTGTCTCTAAACAGAGAGCAAATCCGACTCCTTTCTAATACTGATGAAGTTACCTAGTTGGGTAATGAAATGTCTGCAAGAAAACAACCAATCTCAGAAAGCACCAAGGACCTCAACAACTCCTGCTCTTCTCCCTTCATTTCTTCCTCCCTTCTTTTCTCCTCCTCTTCATCCTCCTTTCCAAAATCATCAAATGTTACCTGGCTTAGTAATGAAACATCTGCAAAAAAAACCCACCAAGCTCAGAGACCACCAAGGAGTCCACAGTTCAACTATTCTCTTCCATTGATACTTATCTGTTTTTTTACATCATCCACCTATAATCTAAGGATGTTCACATTGTTTCAAAACAATGTTATAGAAAGTGTAAGGTTGTGTATAGCACATCTCCTTTCTGATCATGAAAGCAGCTGCATCTTTCTCCTTTTGCTGCTCCAGACATGGCTCCCTCTGCCTCTTACCAAAAGTCACCCTTCTTCCTTGTTTTCAAGGGTGCCTTCCAAAAACAGTCATGCAAGCCACAAAACTGATGCAGCTGCTTTAACAATCTCCAAAGTGGTATTTTAAGATGATGTTGCATATCGAAGAAAATAATGTAAGTTAATCTCATCACGTGGAACACACTTTAAAGAACAATTGTTGGGATGAATGCAACACAACACTTAAAAATATCTCTTTTGAAGGGTGGTGTGATGACCCAAAGGGGTGTGGCACAAAGGCAACCCAGTCAGATAATCAGTTGGAGTCCCTTTATTAGCTCCAACTTTGCCCCCAATGCCCTGGTTACCTTCTGGCTGGAGAAAAACTCTCCTAGGAAAAGCCTTTGGTTGCAGAGAATCAAGTCCAAAACATGGTCAACACAAACTGTAACTTTAAGTCCAATCAAGCCAAACTAAGGTGATTAGTTTGACAGGGGAGGAACAAGAATTCCAGACTTGAAGGCACGACAAAACTCACATGGTTGGGAAGACACCAAGAACACAGATAAGCAAAGTCAACATAAATAAACTCATGTTTGATCCTAGCAGCTGCCATACTCAGCATGCATCTATTTTAAACTCTCATTCCCAGGTGCAGCTAATGAAGGGAATCAGGGCCCTTTCCTCCCCCATAAGCCATGCAACCCACATTGCTCGCTTCTCTGTTCCTCCCTGTGTGCCCTAGGATGAAGAGGGGGTGGGCCTGGGTCCTCCTCCAAACTCCCTCTCCCTTGTTCTCCCTCTCTCCTGCTCTCCCCAGCCAGACTTTGCCCTTCCTCATTTTCCTCCACAGCCAATGCAGCCACACTCCCATTCCCTGTCAGCTGTTTGTCTTCCTCCTTGGATTCAGACTCTGATAAGGGCATGATAGATGGTCACAGCATACTAGGATCTCCTGTTTGAGCAGGAGGCTGGACTGGAAGACCTCCCAGGTCCCTTCCAGGTGTATTCTGATACTGTATATTTTTTAGTCTCCAGGCCTTTACTCGTCTTAGTTGCTCTTCTCTGCACTTTTCCCAAAGTCTCAGCCTCTTTTTCTGTAATCCCTGAAGAAGTCATTACGGGAATTCTCCTTGACAACATCAAGACAGCATTGGGTTTGATCACCGCCACGTCAAGAAATTCTCCGTCTCATTCTGGTGAAGATGGACAGATGTTGCTCACTGAGCTGCAGAGCCTCTGAATGCCTTGGCGAGGTAATTATCCACACTAGGAGACAGTTGAGGAATTGGCACAGTGGGAAGGCTGACAAACGGAATGAGCAAGAAGGGAGGAGCAGACCGAGGAATCAAGTGGCTGGAGAGCCACTCAAGGAGACACACTGTCATGTGCTTAGCTGTGACTTAACCCCAAGGCTGCTTTGCCCTGTGGTTGAAATGTTGCCAGGCTGGGACATCCTTGCTCAGTTCAACCCTGCTCTAGCTTTGCAAGTTTGAGCGTACTCACCCACATCCAATGGCACTTTGGAAAGACACAATGGGGGTGTCTCTCGAATTAAGCAGCAAGTTATTATCAAACACTCCAACAAGGTATTAAAAAGGATTTTCATATGGAGATGCTTTCCTTTCACGTGCATCAAATTGATGGCTGGGGTCATGTTGACTTTGGTGACTTTCTGAGAAGCAAAGTCAACATGGGAAGTCAGATTCATTTAATGACCATGTTACTAATTTAACAACTGCCATGTTTTCTTAAACAACTTTGGCAAGAGAGGTCATAAAATGGGGCAAAATGCACTTATCAACTTATCAAGGTGCTTTATTTTTTCAAGAGGCAACTGTATTTTCTGATTTTTGTTTGAAGACATTTCATTTCACATCCAAGAAGCTTTATCAGTTCTGACAGGATGGTGTGGAATGGATTTATACTCCTTGCAGACAGCTGGTTATTTGCATCCTTTTAGAGGGTCATTGAGGCCACAGTCCAAGATGAAGAAGTTCCTTGGATGAGAAGAGAAATATTTTCAAAGGAAAATCAGGAAGTCCAGTTGCCTCTTGAAAAAGGGAGGGAGGGAGGGAGGGAGGGAGGAAGGAAGGAAGGAAGGAGGCGAGGGAGCGGAGGGAGAGAAGGAAGGAAGGAAGGAAGGAAGGAAGGAAGAAGGAAGGAAGAAGAGAGGCAAAGATATGTTTTTTTTTTTGGAAAGCGAAAGAAGGAAGAGAAAGGGAGAGACAGAAGGAAAGGAAGG
Organism: Laticauda laticaudata; assembly: GCA_004320025.1. Lineage (NCBI taxonomy): Eukaryota > Metazoa > Chordata > Lepidosauria > Squamata > Elapidae > Laticauda > Laticauda laticaudata. The sequence goes on from BHFT01042299.1 coordinate 8,649, forward strand.
AAAGAGAGGGGGGAAGAAGGAAGGAAGGAAGGAAGAAGAAGGAGGAATGGAATGGAAAGGAAGGAGAGAGAGACAAAAAAAAAGGAGGCAGGAAGGAAGGAAGAAAGGGAGAGAAAGAAAGAAGGAGAGGAGGAGGGAGGGAGGAGGAGGAAGGAGGAAGAAGAAGAAGGGAAGGAAGGAAGGAGGAAGGAAGGAAAGAAGGAAGGGGGAAAAAATCACCCTGGATAACCATGACCTGGGATGACTGAGAGCTCCATAGACATTTCACTGAACAACTGTCTCACTAAAAACAAAAAATTTTGAAGCTCAAGTGTTGGCCATTAAGTCAAGAACTATCTATATGCCCCATGCCACACTTTGAGTAACCTTCTGCTTAAGGTATTTCCAAATCATGAATTGGTTGGAACCCCTTGAAAAATACACTTCGCAACAAATAAAGGAAGGAAATAGTGAAGTGGAAACAAACAGCATACAGTGGGAGTTCCAACATTTATCATCATTTACCCAGCAAGAACACTCATCCCAATTAATCATGTGCAGTACATATGTCCACATCACATTAGTCACTGTGGGATATTTCTTAAGGCTAAATATGTTAAACGCATTGGATGGGCAACGTAATACACAATCATTGGAAGAAACCTCATAAAGGGTGCCAAACTCTTTCCAGTCCCTAAGAAGGGCTTGGGGCCCAGCTACCTCCAGCAGAATACAGGTAGTCCTTGACTTATGATCATACATTTAGTGACAGTTCAAAGTTACAATGTCACAGAAACAAGTGACTTACGACCCTGTTTCACCCTTACGACCGTTTTAGTATACTGATGGTCATGGGATCAAAATTTGGATGCTTGGCAACCGGCATGTACCCTGTTTCCCCAAAAATATGACCGACCCCAAAAGTAAGTCCTAGCTTGATTTTTACACTTGCACTTAATATAAGCCCTACCCAAAAAATACGCCCTAATTAAGACCCCACCCACTCCAGAGTAGAGGGGTAAAAATTAAACTAGGATGGGGATAGAGGTTGGGTGGAGCTGCCCTACTACTTACCTTTGGACAGTCGTAGCCAGGCCTCACACACCCCCAACACCTGCCTTGCTGGCCCATTTCTTCTGCAGTGGGCAAGGCTGGCAAGGCTTTCCTGAAAGTCTCTGGAGCTGAGAACAAAGCTCTGGATCAATCCTGAGGTTGCAGAGGCCTTCAGGAAAGAAGAAGTTCCTAAAGGCCTCCAACAGCAAGTGGATGATGTCCCCCCAAAATAAGACCTGCTGCCTTTTTTGGTGGCAAAAAATATAAGACAGGGTCTTATTTTGGGGGAAACATGGAACTAATGACAGTTGCAGTGTTTCCCAGGGTCACGTAATCCCTTTTTGTGACTGTCCGACAAGCCAAGTCGATGGGAAAGCCATACACACTTTTCAACTGTGTTACTAATTTAACAACTGCAGTGATTCACTTAACAACAGTGGGAAGAAAAGTCATAAGATGGCCTTGAACTCACTTAATGAATGTCTCACTTAGCAACATAAATTTTGGTCTCAATTGTGGTCATAATTCGAGGACTACCTGTATTCCATAACTCTTTCATTTACTCATTTTTATTGATTGATTGATTATTGGGGGGAAAAAACTTTCAGTTCCTCATCTGGTGAAAGTCACGCCCTAGATTTCACAGATAACAGAAGAAACCGACACATATTTTTTTTTTGAGAAAAATTATATGACTTTTAGAATAACTGCAGTACATTATACTGCAAAATAAATAAAAGAATAAAAAATATATAAGTCTAGGGACGTTTGCTGAGTATCTGCTAAGAAAAGGGTCTCTTTATTTCCAAAATATGCTGTGACCATGTCTAATCCATAGGTGCACATGGCAAAAAAAAATGAATAAAATCAGAAAGCACAATTCAATGGCTTATCGTATCAAACTGAAAGCATCAGTGATGAATGCGAGGGTGATGAGATATTGTAAACATGCCCATTTTTCAATTATGTCAGGAGTGGATCTTGATGGAAAAAGCAGAAGAAAGAAAAGATTTTTAAAAATTGTAAATAGATGAGAACAGAAACACGAGGACGTATGACATATGAAAAAGTATTATGTCCAATAGAAGGAATGGAAAGCTTGGATGAGAATGGATGAGCATAAAATAAGATGTACTTGTGAGCTAAAAGCAGAAAGCATTGTGTTATGGAGTACTGGCAAAGAGACTGTCAGGATTCCGGTGATTGCCCTAATTAAATCATGATCCTCAAGCCAAGCTTCAAATGAATCCAGAAGATTGATTAGGAGCAACATGTCCGGCACTAGCCTGTATGCAGCCAACTCTGGCATATGTAATTCACAGTCACCTGTGACCCTGTTTCTCTCCTCCTCACTGGGTGTTTCACAAATCAGATTTTCCAATGAAGCACGTTCACGAGCTGGGTGTCATCAATCACGTTCTCCAATTAAGGATTTCCAAGGGCAGAAGATCTGGTAGCCTCGCTACAATCTTTTTAAGATAAGGGCGGAATGCATTTCTGGTTTTAAACTGCTGTACTGCTCTTTCAGATTCCCTCCCCCTTGTTTATGGCAACTCAAAAACAGGCATAGGATTGCTTTACGAGTTGACAGAGAGTGGATTGACACCAATGGAAATCATGAAAAGATGCTTGTAGATGTAATGGTCAGAAGAAATGACTTGTTTAACAGAATAACAGAATTGGAAGAGACCTTGGAGGTCTTCTAGTCTAGCCCTCTGCTCAAGCAGGAGAACCTATGCTATTTTTGACAAATGGCTGTCCAGTCTCTCCTTGAAAGCCTCCAGTGATGGAGCACCCACAACTTTTAGAGGCAAGCTGTTCCATAGATTAATTGTTCTCACTGGCAGGAAATTTCTCCTTAGTTCTAGGTTGCTTCTCTCCTTGATTAGTTTCCATCCATCATTTCTTGTCCTGCCTTAAAGGTGCTTTTGAGGATAGCTTGGCTCCCTCTTCTTTGGGGCAGCCCTTCAGATATTGGAAGAGTGCTATCATGTCACTCCTGGTCCTTCTTTTCATTAAACTAGACATACCCAATTCCTGCAACTGTTCTTCATATGTTTTAGCCTCCAGTTTCCTAATCATCTTTGTTGCTCTTCTCTGCACTCTTTCTAAAGTCTGAGAGAGAGAGAGAGAGAGAGAGAGAGAGAGAGAGAGAGAGATGAGGATGACCAAAACTGGATGCAATATTGGTAATATTGGTCTTACCAAGGTCTTGTAAAGTAGCAGTATCACTTCACGTGACTTTGATTCTATTTCTATATATTTCATTTCTATTTCTTCTTCATTTTTCATCGTTTTTAAGGGAATATGGAAGAAACAGATTAAGAGGTCAACCAAAGTGACTCACTAAAGATGATGCTAAATTACAGTCCTCTTTCCTCTTGGACTTCACCTACAGGAGAATTTTTTAAACAAAAATGAAAAGTTGCCGAGTTGTGATTAAGAGCCAGAAGAATAGCAGATAGAGATTCCTGAGGGTGTCCTTCTCACCAAATTCTCTTTTGTCAAAAGGACTTCCTAACTACTTCAAGGAGTAGAAAAGAAGCAAAGAACAAGACTGGGCAGTTCCTTCTCCTTGCTCTGAATTCTAGTCTACAATTTTGTAAAAGGACGATTGGGAGTAACAACATAACTGGATGTCATTTGTCACTGAACAAGTCATCCTCCCTTCAATAAAGTTCATAACTGTCATGTCATGATTAGTCAGAAGGAGATACAGGATGTTCTTCTCTATTGACATTTGCCCTTCTGTTTTTTTAATGCAAAAAGAGAGAGAGAGGAATGATAACCAAGTAGGTACAACTCCATTGCACTTCATTGTCTCTTTCCTTCCCTGAAAACAAATGTAGCTTAAGAATTGTTCTCCTTTGTGCCCAAAATTATGATTCCCATTCTCTCAACACTGAACTGACACTCAAACAACCCACACAACCCCAACAGCACTTCATCTCTCAATGACCCTCACCTGATGTGACCCATCATCTGACCCATCACATGATCCACCACAAAATCCTCATTTGATGTGACCCACACCTGACCCATTATAAGGCCCATCAGAAGATCCATCACAAAATCATCATTTGACATGACCCACACCTAACCCATCACAAGACCCATCAGAAGATTGACCCTCACGATGTGACCTCCCCATCACACAACCCACTGACCACATGAAGCCCTTATCAGCAGAAGAACACAGACACTGAACTAAACTCTGCTGAAGATGTTACCTAGCTGATAACACAATGTTCAGAAACCAACCCACAAGCTTGGAGAACAAACCTTCAGCCTCATTGTTCTCCATGTCTTCTTTGCCCTGGCTATGTCAGGATTCTGGCAGTTGCCCTAATTAAATCATGAGCCTCAAGCCAAACTTCAAAACCTATAAAGAATTTATCAGGAGCGAACATGTCGGCAAGACCTGTTTGAAGCCAGTTCTGAGACATGTAATTCACTGTCACCCTTGACCCTGGTTTCTCCCCACTCCTTTGGGTGCATCAGAATCATATTCTCCAACAAAACACATCCATAGCCAAGAGTCATCAATCACGTTCTCCAATTAGAGATTTGTGCGGTAGAAACTCCAGTTGCCTAGTTACAATCTCTGCAAGATATGAAGAGAATGTGCTTTCAATTCCAAACTGCTGCACTGCTCTTTCAAACTCCTTCCCTCCCACTTTCTATCAAAAAAATGGTCTTATGTTTTATGAGTTGACAGGCTAATTAGTACAATGGTTTTATACTAACCTAGATAGCAGCAGGGGAAGGGTCAAAAAAGGCAAGGCGATGGCCATCACCACCTTATGAATGAATATTTAAAAGAGGCTCTAACCCACAAGGATATATCCACCACTTTTACCTTTTTGACTTGTCCCAATAAATACGCTTGATGGTAGCCTAGAGACAATCTTGGCTGATTTTAGAAAAACAACTAATTCAGATTGAGTTAGTCCTTGAGATGGAGGGTCACAGAAATCTCATTTTTGTAGGCCAGATGGTTGAAAAGATGGAGAGCATCCTTGAAGAATGGGAACTACTTCCAATTCTCTTCCCTAGAAAATTATATTGTGGTGGTGATGATGGATGATGATGGATGATGAAGATGTTATCCATTCAATCAAGTCTGACTCTTGGCAATTCAATGGGCCATGTCTCTCCACTTCCTCTGATCTTGCACTACCTCTTTGAGAGTTTTTATATCATCCTATCTGCATATGAATATACATACATCATAGTTGAGGGACAGCTCTGGTAATGTAATTTACAAATGTACTTTTTAATCAGTGCCCTGGGAACCAGATAAAGTAATTAGTTTCTTGTAATACTTATAAATTATAATTGATAGACTTTCTTTTACATAAGGGAGGGTGTTCATGGACAAAAAAATGGTGTATGAATTGTCCTTGACACCCTGGTTATATTCATTGGTAGCAGCATCTTCCTGGTGGCCTGGTCTGGCTTTGGAAGCTAAGGAGGATCAAGGCTGGTTGGAAATTTGATCAGAATCTAGCAATTAAACCCAAGACTGGGTTAAATGGAGTAGTTTTGAAAAAATACCGAGAAGAAAGTAATGGCAAACTCTCAGTATCATTACTAGGAGAAAGACATGAATCCATCTAGATTCTAAGAATCAGGTTCCATACAGAGATTTTGAGAAGAGAGTAGAGAGTACAGTAGAATATTGGAATATAGAGTAGAGTAGTTTAGAGTAGAGTATGTAGAGTAGAGTAGAGTAGAGTAGAGTGGAGTATTGGGATGAAGAGTAGACTAGACCATTGGAATGAAGAGTAGAATAGAGTGGAGTGGAATAGAGTATTGGAATGAAGAGCAGAGCAGAGCAGAGCAGAGTAGCTTTGTTTGGTTAAGTGTGATTAGACCCCAAATTTCTCCCCATGCATGGAGCACAAATGTAAAGGACCCTATCCAAACTCAACTCATTTGTATCAGAGTAACCACTGAAGAGCAGAGCAGTGGCCCAAAAGACTAAGTTGAAGGAAATTCGATCTTAATAAAGGAGAATATTGGCAGCTGAGGGTTGAAATGAGGGGTCTTGGTGCTCTCTGAGCTTAGTAGTTTTCTTGCAGACATTTTATGACCCAACTAGGTAACATCATCAGTCTGATGTTGTTGCCTAGCGATGAAGTTACCTAGTTTAGGTAATGAAATGCCTGCAAAAAACCAACCACCAAGCTCAGAGAGTGCCAAGGACTTCTTAACTCAATCTCAACCCCAATTTCTCTCTCTCTCCCTCCCTCTTTTTCTCTTTCTCCTCCCTCCCTCCCTTCCTCTGTCATTTGCACCTCTTTAATGGTCTGGTTTGGTTCTGCAACCCAACGAGACAGACTCTAGAGAGTAATTAGGACTTCAGAAAAAACAATTACTACCAACCTGCCTTCCATGGAGGAGGACCTATATCCTGCACCCTGAGTCAAAAAGAGGGCTGTGAAAATATCTACAGACCCCTCATATCCCAGACATTAACTGTTTCATCTCCTTCCCTCAAAACGGCGCTATAGAGCACTGCACACCACAACAACTAGACACAAGGACAGTTTTCCCCCATGCCATCACCCTGCTAAATCAGGGGTCACCAAACTTTTGGACCTCAGGGATCACCAAACTCATAATTTTAAATCCCGGGGACCACTAATATGAATTTTGACTTGTGGTGGCTTGCTGATATTGGTGGGGGAGAGAGAGAGAGATCTGATCTAACCTCTCACATACACACACAACATACCACACACACACAAACACACAGAGGCAGGGGTGGGATTCAAATTTCTTAACAACCCGGTTCTTTGGGTGGGCTTAATTTGTTGGGTGTGGTTTGGTGGTCATATGACTGGCTGGGCATGGCTTGTATGTAAATATTATAAATATTGAAGTAATATTGATTTTTAATGTAAAAAAGAGCAACTTTTTACCCAAAATCAGGTAAAGCAAGCAGGCAGATTGATTTGCTCACCAGATTCATTCAGAGAGATCTTATTTTTCTGATATTAGGGTATCTGTGTTCTGTCACATAAAATTTGCTTGCAAGCAAACTCACAAAATTTACTCACAACACACCATTTATGTAAATATTGATTTTTTTTTATTAAAAAGAGCAACTTTTACCAAATCAGGCAAAGGCAGGCAAGGAGATTGAGTTGTACAGACTACTCAGAGATCTACGCTTCTGCCATCAGCTACCTGCACTGAATAATAGAAGCTTTAGTCCTAAGAGAAGGTTCGGCTCTGCTAAAAGCAGAGCCAAAGACTTAAAGCTTCGCTAGAAAGCAAGAAAATCCAATGGTTTCCCACTTTCTAGCTAATCTAAATGTCCCAGCAGCAGAACAGCTGATGGTCGGGGGAAAAAAGAGAGGAAAATAGCAACTTAGCAAGCAAATTTGCCAAGTAAGGAGTGAGTGGGCGGGGAAGGTTCCTGCAGGCCATGTGGGCAGCGTAGCCTTGTGTTCCCATACAGCCTGGATTAATTGCTTTGGGGAGAGGGTGCTCTGGGGGTAACACTCTCTCTGCAGACCACCAAAATTTTTCTCTTGGACCACCAGTAGGCCGTGGCCCACCGGTTGGCAACTACTGCTGTAATAATTCCCTCAACACTGTCCAACTATTTTACAAAGTCTGCGTTATTATTACTATTAATTAATCTTCTCATCACTCCTTATCACCCATCCCCTCCCACTTGTGACTGTAGGACTGTAACTTTGTCGCTTGTATCCTAATGATTTATATGGACTGTTTCCTAGTATGATTTGATTGCTTATTATACCCTATGGCTATTATTAAGTGTTGTCCCTTATGATTCTTGATGGATGTCTCTTTTCTTTTATGTCCACTGAGAGCCTTTGCACCAAGACAAATTCCTTGTGTGTCCAACCACATTTGGCCAAGAAAGAATTCTATTCCATTCCATTCTATTCTATTCTCTCTCATCTCCCAATCTCCATCTTCCCTTCCTATTCTGCAAGCAGCTAAGCAGCTGAGGACCCAGCTCCATAATCTGGATAGAAGACCCCAGAATAAAATACAGCAACAAAAGAGCATATCAGTGAAAAATAAATTATTAGTTAACCATCAGCGACAAAGAAGACCCTTGGCTCGATTCATTACCAGCTGCAAAACACCCCTCCTGGCTTTCATATCGATGTCGTTTCGATTCTGTTTGAAGTCTTTCAGGGAAAAGGTGCCAAAGTTGGTGATATTCAGGTATACAACGCCAGAATGAGAAGCTGAAGCAGTGGGCGGGGTGTTCTTATGTGTGCCTGTGTGTGCATTGTACTCCACACCTACACAGGGCGTTCTGATCTCTTATTTGCATGGTATTGACTCCTCAGAACATGCAAAATATCACCCTGGGAGAGGTGAAGAGAGTTAATTGTGGTGGGGTGCGAAAGTGTGTGCTTTTATTTCATCACAACAAAAGGAAGATTTTCCCCTCAAAAATGGAAGCCAATTGCCCTGTAACTCAAGTTAATGAGAGCAGAGTATAATTGAATTGTTACGGAGTATGTGATTTAACGAGGCATCAGGGGTACCAGGCTCCTGCTGCCTGAATGGGCGGCTTGATGTTCTTCCTTGGGTGAAGAGATTCTCAAAGAAGCATCTTTCTCTCTCTCTCTCTCTCTCTCTCTCTCTCTCTCTCTCTCTCTCTCTCTCTCTCTCTCTCTCTCTCTCTCATCTCTTCAAGAAACCAAGGATGCCCAAGGATGAAATCTCTGCACATTACTCAGGGAAATTTGGGTTCCCCGACTGCTTGGCTCACTATCGCATCTGAGGCTGGAGACAGCAATAAAACTCGGCTCTCTGAGTAAGAGCAGAAGGTTCACAGGCTCCATGTAACTAGGAAAGTCACTTAACTGGAGACAGGAAAGAAGCCACACACACACAGGCAGAAATGCTGCATTTGTACATATGGTTCTTGTTGTTGTTAGTTGCAAAGTCATGTCCGACCCATCATGACCCCATGGACAATGTTCTTCCAGGCCTATCGGTCCTCCACCATCTTCTGGAGTCCATTGAAGCTCACGCTGACTGCTTTAGGGATGCCATCCAGCCCCCTCCTTCTCTGTCATCCCTTCCTTCTTTTACCCTCAATTTTTCTCAGCATTAGGCACTTTTAGTTTAGTTTAGCTTAGTTTATTGTCATTGCACCTCGTACAAGGAAATCAAACACCATCTCCAGAAATGAGTCTCTGGGACCCTGCAAGGCCTCTTGCTCCAAGAGGCTGCACCGGCACAAAAGACTCATTTCTGGCAGAGTTTGGGAGAGAGAAAGACTTCTGCTGATTCTGCTGCTTTCCTTGCATGAAGCCAAAAGTGTCTCCTCTCTCTCTCCCCCTGAGAATGGAGCTGGAGACAGTATCCTGCGATCCCAAATAAAGAACAATCGATCGGTAGGAAAATGGGGTGGGAAATTTTCCTGCAGACATTTTTGGGTCTCTGGTCCATGGGATTTAAAATTACAAGTTTGGTGGTCCCTGAGGTCCAAAAGGTTGGTGACCCCGGTATAAAGCAGTATTATCACTTCTCATGGTCTTGATACTATCCTTTCATTGATGCACCTTAGGATTGCATTGGCCTTTTGGGCAGTTGCAGCACATGACTGGCTCATACTTAAGTGCTTGTCCACTAAAGACTCCAATATCCCTCCCAGAGTTATCTGCTCATTGGTTTTTTCCTGCCTAAGTATAGGATCTTAAGGTATATGGAGATTGTCAGACCTCTAGGTCATGGTTTTCCCAAAGGTGTTTCTTCAAGAGGCCACTGGACTTTCTGGTTTTTCTTTGAAGATGTTTTGCTTCTCATCCAAGAAGCCTCTTTCAGCTCTGACAAGATGGTGGGGAATGGAAGGATTTATATTCCTTGCATACAGCTGGTCATTTGCATCCTTTTAGAGGGTCACTGAGGCCACTTGGAGGTTTATCTGTGTCCTGAAAGTCACCTGAGTGGTACAAATGGGTGGAAGTGTTGAAAGGACTGTGTTGGAGACTGGAGATAGATGATGTCATATCCCTCCCCCTCTGTTAGATCTTCATTTTTCTTTTTTGTAGGATCTTAACTTTTCTCAGGGATACAGTGGCTCAGTGGCTAAGACGCTGAGCTTGCCGATCAGGAAGGTCGGCAGTTCAGCAGTTCGCATCCCTAGCGCCGCATCATGGAGCGAGCTCCTGTTACTTCTTCCAGCTTCTGCCAACCTAGCAGTTCGAAAGCATGTAAAAATGCAAGGAGAAAAATATGGACCACTTGGTGGGAAGGTAACAGCGTTCCGTGCATCTTTGGCTTTTAGTCATGCTGGCCACATGACCATAGAGACGTCTTCGGACAGCGCTGGCTCTTCGGCTTTGAAACGGAGCTGAGCACCGCCCCCAGGAGCCAGAAACGACTAGCACATATGTGTGAGGGGAACCTTTACCTTTAACTTTTCTCACCACACTGAACTGCAGCCAGTTGGACAGGGCCCAGTGTTCAATTCTGTCAAGATCCTTCTGAATCTTGATGTTTTATCTGGGTATAACCTAGAGGGCTACTGCTAAAGATGTCATGTGTTCACAGGAAAACACTCTTAAGATTGCTTAGTCTTTCTTCAGCTCTATGCTGCATAAAATATTAAGCCCTTTTCAAGGGGCCATTGGATCTGAACTGGGTTGCAAAAGTGTAGTCAGATATACAAACCCTGTGGGTGTTTTCTAGATTGGATTGGATTTTGAGGCCCAGATACTCCTGACTTTTAAAGATCAAGGCTGTGTTTTGGAAGCAATAATTAAGAAGTAGTCCTTTCAGGGATTCCTCATAGGTCCCTATGGAAAACTGGGTGAGAAGGAGCCAAGATTTTCCCAGTAAGCAGAGAAATGAAAGCCAAACAATCTCCAAGCCTTCATAAAAGCTGCCAAGATGTTTCTATAAAGCTAGGAGAGAAAATACAGCTGCATTCAACCTGCAGATGATAAGAGAGAGCAAAAAAGCTGTAGAACTATCAGCCCTGCTCTTCTTCTCTGATAACCTAACAGAAACTTTGCTTAGAGAGTGAGTAGAGAGTGTATAGAGTATAGGAGAGGGTCCCAAGTCTTAGTGTTCACTAGCCACTTGTCTCTCAGAGAACAATGAGGCAGAGGTGGCATTTAGCCGGTTCTGACCAGTTCTGGAGAACCAGTAGCAGAAATATTGAGTAGTTCGGAGAACCGGCCAATCCCACCTCTCACTGGCCCCGCCAACCCCATCTCTTCTCTCCCTCCCATTGAGTCCCAGCTGGTTGGCTGGGTCTTCTTTGGTTGCCCTGCTCAGGAGAACAGAGCTGGAAAGCAGGTTAGTGAGCCTCAGTGGTGCAGTGGTTAGAATGCAGTACTGCAGGCTACTTCTGCTGACTGCCAACTGCCTGCAATTCGGCAATTAAAATCCCACCAGGCTCCAGGTTGACTCAGCCTTTCATGCTTCCGAGGTGGGTAAAATGAGGACCCAAATTGTTGGGGGCAAGAGGCTGACTCTGTGAACCGCTTAGAGAGGGCTGTGAAAGCACTATAAAGTGGAATATAAGTCTTAGTGCTATTGCTATTAGTGGGTTGGGGAGGGAATGGGGATTTTACAGTATCCTTCCCCTGCCACGCCCACCAAGCCACACCCACAGAACCAGTAGTAAAAAAAAATTGAATCCCNTGGGGATTTTACAGTATCCTTCCCCTGCCACGCCCACCAAGCCACACCCACAGAACCAGTAGTAAAAAAAAATTGAATCCCACCACTGTGCTGATAGATGATTAAAACGTCAGAAAATATCTGCCAATGCGCAAAACATCACTGGAGAAACCCAACCAAATCCGAGGCTCCCTCCAGATGGAGCCTCATGCTTGGATTCTGTCAAACCAACATCATTTCCATCAGGAGCCCATCAGTGTTTGGACGTTGCCACCTGTGGGTTGCAAACGGCGCCTTCCGGCCCTCCTTGAATTCATTTCTGTTCTCTTTCCAGTCCAACATTTGCCATTTTCACCTTTACTCGCACCTCTGTTTGTTTGGGAGATGTACGAGGATCGTTTTGCAGAAACGCATGTTTAACTTCTCCTTTTCTTTCCTTGCCAGAGGCTGGGAGGGAGGGAGGAAACCAGACACGTCCATGCAGCTGGCGGTGAAGCCCTTGAATTCTGTACAAGCTCACTCTTTATTTCAAATTATATTCTTCCTGTGTTCGTCTTGTAAATAACTCAAGGCGGTTGTCTATCTAATGGTGTTCCTTCCTCTTATTGTCCGCACAACAACCCTTTGTGATGGGTTGGGCAGAGAAGGCCTAGTGAGACTAGAACTCACAGTCTCTTGCTGATTGGCCCAAAGTCACCCAGTTAACTTTCATGGCTAAGCAGGGACCAGAACTCCCAGTCTCCTGATAACAGATAATGGAAGGGACCTTGTAGGTCATCTAGTCCAACCCCACATCGGAGCAGGAGACCCTATGATTGACCCAAGGTCATCCAGGTGGCTTTCTTGGCTAAGATGTGACTAGAAACTCAGTATCTCCTAGTGATTGACCAAGAGTCATCCAGCTGGCTTTCATACCTAAGGCAGGACTAGAACTCACAATCTCCCAGTGATTGACCCAAAGTCACCCAGATGGCTGTCTTGCCTAAGGCAGAACTAGAACTCATAATGTCTTGGTTTCTAGCCCTGTGCCTTTACCACTAGACCAAACTAAACAACGTGGGAAAATACCTGAAGAAACCTAAATACCATACATACACATATACATATACATATACATATACATATACATATACATATACATATACATATACATACACATACATATACATATACATACACATACACATACACATACACATACACATACACATACACATACACATACACATACACATACACATACACATACACATACACATACACATACACATACACATACACATACACATACACATACACATACACATACACATACACATACACATACACATACACATACACATACACATACACATACACATACACATACACATACACATACACATACACATACACATACACATACACATACACATACACATACACATACACATACACATACACATACACATACACATACACATACACATACACATACACATACACATACACATACACATACACATACACATACACATACACATACACATACACATACACATACACATACACATACACATACACATACACATACACATACACATACACATACACATACACATACACATACACATACACATACACATACACATACACATACACATACACATACACATACACATACACATACACATACACATACACATACACATACACATACACATACACATACACATACACATACACATACACATACACATACACATACACATACACATACACATACACATACACATACACATACACATACACATACACATACACATACACATACACATACACATACACATACACATACACATACACATACACATACACATATATATATATATATATATATATATATATATATATATATATATATATATATATATACACACACATACAATATTTATCAATTTGGCGACTTTCAGGTGCATGGACCTCAGCATCTCCCAGAATTCCCCCGGGAAACCAAAGTCTTCAGCCATCATGGTCACTGTTTCCAAAACCTTGGCAAACTTTAGGCTATATGGACTTCAACTCCCAGAATTCCCCACCATGCCAAGTTTTCTTAGGTTGCCAAATTTAGGGGACCTAGGAGAATGCAAGTAGAGACAAGAGTTGAGGGAATGCCTGCTCCCTCTGCTTACTCAAGAGTCCCTTCACAATTTGTTCAGACTGAAGAAGCTGCTCGGGTGAGCAGTGAAACATCTCAAACCTGCAAGAAAATAAGTTCCAGTTGCCATGACTTCACTTCCAGACAAGTCTACCTAGATGGCCCAGAATCATCATCAGCAAGATGTCAGGGTTCTGACAAATCCACCCTTATTCTAGTCATAAGTCTCTAGCCGCATCTCTCAGAGTAAAATAAATTGTTTTATTTGGAGTGGCCATGTTGGCGATAGCTGGGTGCAGCAGACACTAAAATACATCATTCATTTCCCCCTTGACCCTGGTCTTTCCCCCACCCCCTGAATGTATATTCTCCAATGGGACACATCCATAGCCAAGAGTCATTAATCATGCTCTCCAGTAATGATCTCGTATGCCAACAGCTTTGGCTGCCAAGACGATTATCTGAGGCATTTAAGGAATGCACTGCTTTCCCCACACCCTTTCTGCTGGCAATTCAAAGACCAACAGAATATTTTTTAATTGACACAAGACTTTAGATGCAGGGAGGCCTCTTTGACTTACAACAGTTCATTTAGTGACCATTCTAAGTTATGACAGCATTGAAAAAAGAGACCTATGGCTGTTTTTCAAACTTATGACTGTTGCAGCATCCCTAGGGTCATGTGAACAAAATCTGGACTCTTGGCAGGGGACTCATATTTATGATGGTTGGAGCATCCCGGAATCACCCTTTTACAATGTTCTGACAAGCAAAGTTAAGGAAGAAAGCCAGATTCACTTAATGACTATTTACTAACTTAACAACTGCAATAATTCACTTAACCACCATGGAAAGGTAGGTCATAAAACAGGAGAGAAACTCACTTCCCAAATGTTTCAACTTAGCAAGAGAAAAGTTGGGCTCAATGCCGGCCATAAGTCAAGGACGAGCTTGACATATTTCATCTGAATCTTTCATTCTTTGTATTATAGCTCTAACCTGGTCTCTACGCCCTCTGTAGATCAGTGGTGGGATTCAAAAAATTTTACTATGGGTTCTGTGGATGTGGCTTGGTGGGCATGGCATGGGAAAGTTAGTGTAAAATCCCGTTCCCTCCCCATTCCTGGAGGAAGGTTACTGCAAAATCCCCCTCCCCTCCCCATCCCACTAACCTGCTTTCCAGCTCCATTCTTCTGTGCAGGGCAACCAAAGAAGACCCAGCCAATCAGCTGGGACTCAATGGGAGGCAGAGAAGAGATGGGGTTGGTGCGGCCAGTCAGAGGTGGAATTTGCCGGTTCTCCCAACTACTCAGAATTTCCGCTATCGGTTCTGCAAAACTGTTCCAAACCAGTTGAATACCACCTCCGCTATAGATGATGATCTGTGCAGAGCTATCCTCGTCAGGGACCAGGCTAATCTAGATGATGTCAATCAACCAACTGTCGATGACCTGTTCCTTCTGGGGGTCCCTATTCAAGATCTACTTGAACGTAGCTTATCGTTCGCCATCTGCTCCTTCCATCCGTTAGAAAACCCAAGCCTGGTTAGCTCTTTGCCTTCAGAGAACCAGCAAGGACTCAGCAGATTGGCTTTCATGGTTGCTTGAGGAGGGGGGTCTCCTGCCCCCCCCCTCTTTAAAACAGGACAGACAGTGGGTGTCCCGTGGCATATTTCAGCTTCCTGGCCACCCTCGGTTTGAACCTACCATGCTATATGTCACCAATGGAAGAGACAAAAAGCAGCAAGCATGGAAGAACGCCAAGGGTTGTGGAAGGCCAAGAAAACAAATGGGGAAAAACACACATCGGAGGGACACTTCAGTGGAAATTCATCATTCTTCATGGCCGCAAACGATTGGCTGTTAAACAAGAGAATGGAAATCAGCAGAACGGACCACCAAACCCTGATGTCCTCCAGATGTTCTGGCTTCAACTCTCATTAATCCTAGGCAGAATGATGGATTTTGAGAGCTCCCATCCAAAATAACTAAAGGGTACAACAGGATGCCAGAAAATGGAATAACAGAGTTGGAAGAGATCTTGTAGGTCATCTAGTCCAACCCCACCTTACCCAAACAGGAAACCTTACACCATTATCTGACAGATGGCAGTCCAATCTCTCCTTGAAAGCTTCCAGGGATGAAGCTTCCACAACTTCCAAAGGCAACTTCTGTTCCACGGGTTGATTGTTCTCACTGTCAGAAAGTTTCTCCTTATTTCCAGGTTGAATCTCTCCTTGGTCAGTTTCCATCCATTGTTTCTTGTCTGGCCTTTGGGGGCTTTGGAAAATATCTTGACCCCTTCCTCCTCTCTGGGGAAGCCCCTCAAATATTGGAAGATGCTCTCCTGTCTCCCCTGGTCCTTCTCTCATTAGACTAGTCAGGCCCAGTTCCTGCAACCGTTCATCATATATCTTAGCCTCCAGTCCTCAAATCATCCTGGTTGCTCTTCCTGAATTTTTTCTAGAGTCTCAACATCTTTTTTTATATTATAGAAACCAAACCTACATGCAATATTCCAAATGTGGCCTTACCAAGGCATTATAAAGTGGCATTAACCAGGGAGGGGATTCAACCAGTGTTACTACCAGTTTGGCACTTAGGTTTTTAGGTTTTAGCATCCCACCCCTGATATTAATCCTTTGTGTGATCTTGATTCTATCCCTCTATTAACGCAGCCTAGAATTGTGTTGGCTTCTTTGGCAGCTGCCACACACTTGCTGGCTCATATTTCAGTGACTTTCCACCAGGACTCCAGGATCCCTCTCGCTCACAAAGCATCACAACCACTGTGGATGTTGCAATCCCATCCTTATGAGAAGAAATTTGAGAAGAATGGGTCTACCTACAGTGCCAATCCAGTGCCAAGATACACTTGGCCAGCTCAGGTATGAGAAAATGAAAATAATCATTAAAATGATTGATAGAAATACTGTGTAATCCAAGATCAAAATCTTCCATTGCTGGAACCAATTCATTAAGAAAGCCTTCAGTCAAAGCAGGTTAGTTGGGTGGAGAGGAAATTGAGACTTTACAGAATCTTTCCTCTGCCATGACCACCAAGCCATGCCACACTGACTAAGCCACGGCCACAGAACCGGTGGGAAAAAATTTGAATCTCACCACTGGAAGAGAACCAGGAAAAAAATTCTGGATGGAAACTAAGAGACGGAGAGGCTGGGGCAAGGGGGCTGGTACTCAGGGAGACATTGTAGGATTCTGGGGGAGAAATAGGATCATACAACCCCTCCCATTCAAGAAATGGGAAAAAGATGGAAGGACATTTTGATCCCCATGATGGACAAATGGCTGCAAAAGTGGATAGAGTTAACAGAGGTGGCCAAATTGATTGCTCTGATTTGAAAAAAAAAAAAAAGAACGTAATAAATTATGTTTCTATCTGGAAACCAGTTTTGGACTTTGTGCTTAAGGTAGAGAAAAAACAAAAGTTTGATTTTGGGTTTTGCTGATAGGTTTGTTGTAATAGAAATGGTTAGTATATACCTTATTTCTTATATATATAAAAGTGAAATACCCCTCATGCATCATCACAAAATCTCCAGTTTGTAGGTAAAGCCTACAAACTTGAAATTTGGCACGTATGTTCCTCCTGGATTCTAGGTGCTCACTAAGAAAGGATTTTTTGACCTTCAAAACATTAGTATATCCTATATTATTATTATTATTAACACACTGTGATGCTAAGGAGTTCTACTCCACCTCCCCACCTAGAAAGAAATCTCTTCCAAATGCAAAACACAAGCAGAGGAGAGGAGTTTCATTTTAGTTTCACATCAAGCAGCTTTAGTACAGAACAGTTGAGCTAAGTCACCTCCAGCCTTCTTGCTGTCTCCTTGCTCACACAGCAAATACTGCTTCAGTTTCCAAACAGCCCTCAACTCTCTCACACACTGACAGGACACTAGCCAGATGAATACTAATGGATGCTGGTAGGCAGAGACAGAATTTTTCCCTCTTACTTTCCTCCCCCAAAACTAAGCCCCATCACATACTTTCGTAGTGAAGCACAGGTATTGAGCTAGTTATTACACAAAAAGAAAAAAAGAAAAAAGCTCAGATTTGATCTCATTCTACTGCACCAAAAGGATTTGGAAGTCAACATTTTTTCTTTCTTTTTCCCCCTTTCCTGTACACTCTTCCCTTCCGTTTCCCTTCCCTTCTTTTCCCATTATTTTCTTCTGCATTTTTGTAGTTTACGTTACATTTGGATAAAGCTAGTAAAAATTTTGAAACGTAAAAGAAATAGCAAGAAAAGAAAGAAAAGAAATAAGAATGTAACTGCCCCAATAGGACAAAGGGGCAAGGTTTACTCCAGCAGAGAGTAAATAAACAAAGCTCCCTTTCTACCCAACTCAGATTCCCAACGGTTGCTAATTTTAATGCAGAGGTTTGCAGACAACCTCAGCGCTGGGCGCAGGGAATTTCAGCATCCCTGCTCTCTGGTTACAAAAGGTGACATGACCTCATCTTCTCACCAGCCACTTTGTCCAAAGTGCCTGGCAATCATTCTTTTTAGAAAGTCTGCCGATGGAAGGAGGGAAGCAACCATTGGACGCCAGCCGGAGCAATTGATTAAACCACACACAATATTTCCTAGAACCGCTCAAAGCAATTAGGAGGCCCAGAAAAGAAAACAGCGCTACCTTATCAGACAGAGAAGGCTCTGTGTTCCCTACCTTACACCAGAAAATCTTTACTCTCCCTTCTTTTGTGTTGACAGTCGCCAATTAGTATTTCATGTGCTGAACCTCCCCCCCCCATTGCACGCAGTGAAGTCTACCCNTTAGTATTTCATGTGCTGAACCTCCCCCCCCCATTGCACGCAGTGAAGTCTACCCTCCAAGCAACAGAGGCAATTTGGCGCAGAAAAGAACTCCTTCTTCCTTTATTTCTGAGAAATTCCAGTAAGTTCTGATCGAGACATTTAAAAGAAGGCGTCCTACAGATAAGATTAAGGAAAGGACACCGAATCCAGAATCTTTGCACTTTTTGCCTCGGCAATTGCCTGCAAAAAAAAAAAATCCCCACAGGAGCTGAGCAACTCAGCNATTGCCTGCAAAAAAAAAAAAAAAATCCCCACAGGAGCTGAGCAACTCAGCACAGTTAGGCCTGACTAAATTGGATTTTGTTAAGCCCTAAGAAAGGCAGATCTCCACATCTTCTGATCATGGAATGAAAAGCTTTGTCGTTTAAATACAGTGTGCAAAAAGAAAAAGAAAAAAAGAAAAGAAACCCCGGGAAAAGTTGGCTGTTTTCTTTCTTCGCCTGAATCCCAACCCAGGAACTGTCTGGGCCGGGACTTGGTCCCTCTCCATGGTCCTGAATGTCTAGATTTGCACTTCTCTGGAATTCTGTCGGTTGCACCCCGTCCGTCGTCTTTTCAGCGAACATCGAAAAAGGAATCAAAATGCACCTGTAAAAGTGCCTCTGGGTGACAGCTGAAAGCAAGAAATAGTCGTGAAGGAAAGAGCATGACCACACAAGAACCATAATAGCAAGCAATTTGAAATGGCCCTGGTGCTCCTCTCAGAGTTGTTTTCTTGCAGAATATTTCATGGCCCCAACTAGGTAACATCATCAGTGCGACTGGTAGACGGGAGTGGGTTTTGGGAGGAGGAGGAGGAGGATTTTGGGGCCCCTGATATTCTCTGAAATGGGTAAGGTTTTTTGCAGACATTTCATTGCCCAACCAGGTAACATCATCAATGCTAGAAGGCAGTGGGTTTTGGGAGGAGGAGGAAGAGGAGGGAGGAGGAGGAGGAAGAAGAAGAGGAAGAGGATGACAACTTTGGGGTCCCTGATATTCTCTGAACTGGGTGGTTTTCTTGCAGACGTTTCATTTCTCAACTAGGGAATATCATCAGTGCTAGGAGGGAGTGGGGGTTGTATGTGGAGGACTACAATGCCTATGCGATCCCTGGTGCTCTGTGAACTTGCTTTTTTTTCTTGCAGATCTTTCAGGGTCCATATAGGTAACATTAGTGCTAATTAGGACACCATTCCAGCACTGATGATGTTGCCTAGTTTGGGTAATGAAACATTTCAAGAAAACCACGAAGCTCAGAAAGGATCCATCATTTCAGCCCTGAGCTACAAATATTCTTCTTTATTGGAGCAAGCTATTTCCAGGATTCCAAGAGATTTCCAGAGATTCACTGGCCCTGCCTTCTAGATGTTGAGTTTATCACTCTCTTTCACAGGTGTACTGAAGACGTACCCAAGGTTTATTGTGCTGGAGGCAAGGTTGACAAATCATACCAGTGGTTTAAATAGTTTTTTTCCCCTGATCAAAATAGAACGTTTCAACTTGTAGTTGAAAAACTGAGTGTCCACTCAAGAATGTGGGTATCCATCATCCTTTGAGAGTGAACTTCCTTCATGGAGATCCTTGATCTTTCACCACCATGACAAGACACACATTGCAAAATCACACACTTCTACATCTGGGCCTCCTTCCTAGAAGACCCAAACCAAATCAACATGGACTCTACTTCGTAACTCTACAGAATGGTTGATGAGGCAGACATAACTTCTGAAGCCACTGAGATCCCATTGTCTCTGGTTTTTCAGACCCCAGCTGACCTCATGACTAAGCCTGGTGCCTTAACCAGTACTCCAAAATACTCCAGTACTCCATAGGATGACCGAACAGACTCCTGTTTTCTGACTTTGCTTGTTCATTTGTGTCTTCAAGCCAGCATTGACTTGATTGCTTGTGGTTTTCTTGGCCTGATTTTCAGAAGTGGTTTGCCATTGCCTCCTTCCTAGGGGCTGAGAGAGAGTGACTGGACCAAGAGCACCCAGTTGACTTTGTGTCTAAGCGGGACTCAACGGGCTTCTGGTTGCTAGCCTGGTACTATATCTACCACTCCAGCCTTTCATTGAGTCTAGCTTGCAAAAAGGCAACATTGCCAGTATGATAAGACATATTTTGCTGAAGTAACACACTTTTACAGAATCTGCCAGAATGCCAGTTTGCTCTGCTGAACCAGCACCATGGTGGATAGAAGACTTTTCAGGTTTCTTGCTACATTTATACATCTTTAAAAAAAAACAAAAATTGTTTACAATCCCTGCTAGGAGCTGCTGATCCAGTTCTACAGAGGAATGAAGGAGTCTGTCATCTGTACCTCTATCACTGTCTGGTTTGGCTCTGCAACCCAATAGGACGGACACAGACTCCAGACAGTAATTAGGACTGCAGAAAAAGCAATGGCTACCAACCTGTCTTCCATGGAGGACCTGCACACTGTATAAGTCAAAAAGAAGGCTGTGAAAATATCTAGAAACCCCTCACATTCTGGACATAAACTGTGTCAACTCCTACCCTCAAAACGATGCCATAGAGCCCTGCACAGCAGAACAACTAAACACAAGGACAGCTTTTCCCCAAAGCCATCACTCTGCTGAACAAATAATTCCCTCAACCCTGTCCAACTATTACAAAGTCTGCACTACTATCACTATGAAATCTCCTCATCACTCCTTATCACCCATCCCCTTCCACTTGTGACTGTATGACTATAACTTTGTCGCTTATATCCTTATATATTATGACTTATATTGACTGTTTCCTTGTATGATTGGATTGCTTATTGTACCTTATGACTATTATTAAGTGTTGTACCTGATGATTCTTGACTCTTGACATGTATCTTTCCTTTTATGTACACTGAGAGCATTTGCACCAAGACAAAGCTGACACAGAATGACTCAGAGAATCAGTGCAAGATCAGGAGATATGGAGAGACCTGGCCCATAGAATTGCCAAGGGTCGGACATGATTGCATGGATCACAACTTTATCATAAATGATAATTCTTTATCGGCCAAGTGTGATTAGACACACAAGGAATATGTCTTGGTACATGTGCTCTCAGTGTACACAAAAATAAAAGATACATTCATCAAGAATCATCAGTGACAACACACTTAATGATAGTCACAGAGTACAAATAAGCAATCAAATTAATATAAATTGTAAGGATACAAGCAGCGAAGTTACAGTCATAGAGTCACAAGTGGGAGAGGATGGGTGATAAGGAGTGATGAGAAGATTAATAGTAATAATAATGCAGGCTTTGTAAATATTTGTTTAGCAGAGTAATGGTGTTGGGGAAAAAACTGCCCTTGTGCCTAGTTGTTCTGGTGTGCTACCAATCTGCCTTCCACTGAGGACCTGCATGAGTCAAAAAGAGGCCTGTGAAAATATCTACAGATTCCTCACATCCCAGACATAAACTGTTTCAACTCTTTCCCTCAAAACTATACTATAGAGCACACCAGAACAACTAGACACAAGCACAGTTTTCCCCCCCCATGTCATCACTTTGCTAAACAACTAATTCCCTTAGCACTGTTCAACTATTTACTAAGTCTGCACTACTACTATTAGTCTTCTCATCACTCCTTATTGCCCATCCCCTCCCGCTTGTGACTGTATGACTGTAACTTTGTCACTTGTATCCTTACGATTTATATTGACTGTTTCCTAGTATGATTTGATTGCTTATTGTACCCCGTGACTATTATTATTAAGTGTTGCACCTGATGATTCTTGACTCTTGGTGAATGTCTCTTTTCTTTTATGTACACTGAGAGGATTTACACCAAGACAAATTCCTCGTGTGTCCAATCACACTTGGCCAAGAAAGAATTCTATTCTATTCTATTCTATTCTATTCTATTCTATTCTATATAGACAACAACAACTTTCCTGGGCATTACCAAATCCATTTGCTAATCATGATCAATGCATGTTAAAACTAACTTGTGCCTCGCTATTGCAGATCTCAAATACAGGTGGCCCTAGACTTACGAAAGTTTATTTAGCAAAGTTACAAGGGCACTGAAAAAAGGGACTTATCATCATTCTTCACATTTATGACCATTGCAGCATGGTCACATGATAAAGAATTCAGATGTTTGGCCACTGATTCATAATTATGATGGTTGCAGTGTTGATTCATTAAACAATCTTGTTATTAATTGAATGACTTTAGTGATTCATTTAATAAATGGGGCCAAACTCACTTAACAAATTTCTCACTTAGCGACATAGATTGGCCTCCATTGTGGTCGTAAGTTGAAAATGTCCTGTACTTTCAGCATGGTGCTCTCTGCATGCTTCAGAGATGGAAAGCTTAAGCAAAGGCCACGTTTAATCGATCGTGGCTCCATCTGAGCTTGCTAATAAAGGGTTGGATGCAAAGGACAAACTAGTTTACTGCTCTGCAGACACTTCCTGGATTGTTCAATGTTTCATGGGTTTCAAAAGAGCTTCTCACACTTCCAGGGTTTCACCAACCCTCATGCAAAGAAGTACATATTACCTGGGTTTTTCTTCCAAGTACCCGTAAACATGTGCTTTCTGGTGGCTTGCCATATATTTCTTGAGTATGAATTTTTGTACTCTTGAATAGCAGTGATTCTAAACTATTTATAAAAAGGATGTATAAATGCACTGAGAAATCACCATAGTGCTGCTAGATCAGCAGAGCAAATCCTGCCAAACCAGAATTCTGGAAAGTTCTATAAAAATGTGTTACTCCAAGATACGAAGAACGGTTGCAGGAACTGGGCATGTCTAGTCTAATGAAGAAGGATTAGGGGAGACATGATAGCAGTGTTCCAATATCTCAGGGGATGCCCCAAAGAAGAGGGAGTCAAGCTATTCTCCAAAGCACCTGAAGGTAGGACAACAAGCAACAGATGGAAATTAATCAAGGAGAGAAGCAATTTAGAACTAAGAAGAAATTTCCTTAAAGTAAGAACAATTAGCCAGCAGAACAACTGGCCTCCAGAAGTTGTCAATGCTTCTTGTGACCTTCAAAAATTCTTCTCTAACCTATTGGTAAACAGACTTCACCACATCCCAAAGGATGGATTCGTTCCGGTTGGACTAGAAGACCTCCAAGGTCCCTTCCAACTCTATTATTCTATTCTAAAATATGTGTGGCTATCATGCTAGCAAAAATGGCTTTTTCCAAGTTGGACTCAATGAAATGCTGGAGAAATAATTTGGTGTGGTGTTCATGGTACCAGGTTAAAAACCAGCAGCCCCTGAGACACGAAGTCAGCTGGGCATTGGGCCAGTCACACTCTCTCAGCCCCTAGGAAAGAGGCAACGGTGAACCACTTCTGAAAATCTGGCCAAGAAAACTACAAGGGATGGAATCAATACTGTCTTGAAGACAGAAACAAACAAGCAGGAAAACAGGAGTCTTATCAGATAATCCCTTCTACACACAGAAAGGGGCTGTAAGTTGCACCCATCTTTACAACAAGGAGGAAATTGGGCTCCCAAGAAGTTTGGGATCCTAGGAGAATTGCTTATATATTTGACCAAGGGGTGTGTCGCTCCAGAGGCAAGGGAAAATCTGTAACAACAATCATTTTAAACAGGTAAAGCGACAACAGCACAAAAAAAATTCTCTTTGCAGAAAAGCAAGTTTAGAAAAAGGCAAATCGCAACTCAGTTTAGGATATTCTACAGCAAGTTTCTCAAAATGATATTAAGGCTGGTGTTTTCCCCCATAATGGAGGGGGAAAAAACCACATTTTCTAGAAAAAACACATTTCTTTTGATTGGAAAAGGAAACCAGAAGCGAGCCCAGCAATCCAGAGAAAGGGAGGAAAAGATTTTCCTTCTTCTCCAGTCCTCATTCAAAGGAAAACAGTCCAATGTTCAGAGCAGATAAACAAAGTGGTTTTTTGGGGGAGAGGGAACCAAATCCAGATTTCTTTCTCTCACTGAAGACAGTTCCTGGTCAAATCTCAAGTTTTCTTCCCAGCCCAGCTGTCCGACTGAGACCCACAGATGTTGCAGCTCCCACCAAGCAAATTGGGAGAAGCAAGAGGGAACGCAGCTCAACCCTTGCCAACTTTCTGCCAACACCCCCCTCCCAGCAAGAAAGTCCATTAAAAAGTCCAATGCTGCTTATTGTCTACCTGTCAGGGTTTCCCACTGCCTGCTCTTTAAGGAAGCTTCCTTCGGGTTGGGAGACTTGTAGGGTTGTGTCTTTAAAAGCAAAACAACCAAACACAACCCTTGCCCGAGAAACTGAGGTCATCCCAACGCGTTTCTTCCAAAAGGCAGAAAACGATTGTTTTAAAAACCACAACACACCCGCTAGCTACTTTCACCTCACCCACCCCCAAAAAAGGAGGGCGGGTTGCCTTAACCCCAGTGGGGTCGACAGGGGTCCCCCAGAACGCCAAGAGGAACCCCCCCAATTCTTCCCCTTCGAGGCTCTCTTCCCATCACCGACCCTGCCAGCTTCATTGCGCACAACCGGGNCCCCAGAACGCCAAGAGGAACCCCCCCAATTCTTCCCCTTCGGGGCTCTCTTCCCATCACCGACCCTGCCAGCTTCATTGCGCACAACCGGGCTCCCCAAATCCCCACTCCAATAAGGTCGGACGCAACTCCTTGCAAAGCAAGGGGGGCTCCCATGAGTTGCAAGACCCGGGACCCTTCCACCAGGTATGCATCTCGCTCTCCTACCTACCCCCGGGCCAGAAACTTCGGGTTGCCGTCCGGATTACCCAGGGTCGGAGCGCGACGCAAACTTTGCAGTGCCCTGGGGAGGAAGGAAGGCGAGGGCCGGCCGGAAGGAAAGTGGGGAGGGGAACCAGCAGCTGGTGCCTCCCCGCCCTGCCTGCCTGTGCCTTTCTTAGCCCGGCCTGCTGCTCTCTCCTTGGCCCCGAAGCTGAGACCGTCGCTGCCCTGNCTGCCTGCCTGCCTGCCTGTGCCTTTCTTAGCCCGGCCTGCTGCTCTCTCCTTGGCCCCGAAGCTTAGACCGTCGCTGCCCTGCGCCGCCCGGGCTCTCTCCCCGCATGGATGCTGGGCATCTCCGCCTTCTCCGGAGCCATCAGCCCGGGCAGCGGCTCCCAGCCAAGGCGGCGCTTTCTTCCCCGGCCGCCCCTTCCCTTCCCTGTCTCCCCCGCCTTACCTGGGCGAGGGTCTCCCTTGGAGAGCTGGCCCGGCCAGAGGCCAGCAGAA
Source organism: Laticauda laticaudata (assembly GCA_004320025.1). Taxonomy (NCBI): domain Eukaryota; kingdom Metazoa; phylum Chordata; class Lepidosauria; order Squamata; family Elapidae; genus Laticauda; species Laticauda laticaudata. The sequence goes on from BHFT01042299.1 coordinate 34,476, forward strand.
GGAGCACCAGCACCAGTCGCCCTGCCGGGCTCTCCAGCGGCAGCGCGCGGCTGGTTGGCAGCCCGGGTGGGCGAGGAGCGAGAACGGGAGAGGCTGGGCGAAGCCTCGCCGGGGAAGGAGGGGCCGCGGCTGGCTGGCTGCCTTTGCAAGGGAGCGGGGCGAAATTCCTGGCCAGCCACAGACAAAAGAGCGCTTGGCCAGGGGCGCAAAGCGCCAGCCTCGCCAAGGAAGGGAGGGAGGTCCCTGCGCCGGGCGAGGGGCGAGGGTCTCCGGCCAGGAAGTCGCCCCGAGGCTCAGCTCTCTCCGCCGCCTCCTTCTCTGCCGCCTCCGCCTTCTCCTCCTCCTCCTCCTCCGTGNGGGTCTCCGGCCAGGAAGTCGCCCCGAGGCTCAGCTCTCTCCGCCGCCTCCTTCTCTGCCGCCTCCGCCTTCTCCTCCTCCTCCTCCTCCGTGGCGAGTCCGCCTTTCCCAGGGAAGCGCGTTGCTGGCAACCCGGAGGCCGGATCTCAGCTGGACTGATCTCCGGCGCGGTGGCCGCGGCGCGGGGTTGCCTTCCAAAGGCAGCGGAGGCCCTGGACGTGGGAGGAAGCCAGGACCGGTGGGGGGAGGTTGAGGGGGGACACAGGGAAGATTGTTTCCCCCACCCCACCCGGGAGGAGGGGGCGAGGAAAGAGAGTTCGGCACTTTGGGAAGGGGCTTAGGGCAGTGGCTCGGCAATACACACACACACACACAGAGA